>JAJVDI010000015.1:600000-846397 GCA_022701445.1 Hortaea sp. C3G1500-4
AACTTGTCAATGTTGGGTGTAACCACGCGTGCTATATCATTGTTAGCAAGGGCATCGGTTGATCACGCGCCATGAGTATTTACCGTCTGAGGTCGACCACAGAGCTGCCGAAGCTGCGCTCGTGAGCAATGTGTTGTATCTCATGCTGTTCGATACCCTGGTCTGTCAAAATAATACAAAGAGAGGAATGAAGTCGAAAGGCTCGAATAACAACTCCTACCTGCTGTAATACGAGGACTATACGATATTTGAGTATTGCACGGCTGCTCCGGAATGACGCTGAGGAAAGTTTGCTGTTGGCTTGGATCTCAAACTTCGCCCCAGCTGCTCGGCAACGGTCGTCCCGTGTCACACTGCCGCTTCCTTCGCGGCATTAATTCACCCTACAATAGTCCATCCTACAGTGTGTTGATATGTTTTCGCATCCACTCTATTCGCTTAGACGGCGAGTCATACCTCAAAGTCCACATAGATGGCGCAGCACTCCATCGCAGGTAGAATTCGGCACTAAAAATACAGACATAGCACGACGATCAAGATCCTTTGGCGCACGTCTAAAGCCATGGATATGCCCTTACATTCCTTTCCGAGATCCGCCTGACGTCTGCCAAGCTGCCACGAACTCCTCCTGCCAAACACTGCCCGCAGCGCCACACTCTAACTCCGCGGCCGTAGTTGTCGGTCTCGCGACGGAGCCATCCCCGTGGCTGCTAAGGGGTTGGTTTATGAAAGATTTAATGCCAGGGGCTATGCGTGAAAACAGGTTGTACGAGTCGATTCGCTCTCGAAAATTCGACGCCAGGACTCAGCGCTTATGAGTTCGGCCAATGAGGTACTACCTAGGCGATTCAGATGTCTACTATGTACCCAACGCCAGTGCGGATGACTGATTTCCGTCTCCTGCACTGTTTGTTGTCGTTGCTGTTGTTTACACAGCCAGTTGCCCCGCCCTTGAGCCTTTACAAGCGCAGTACAATGGCCGGAGAAGAGCTGCCAATTCCTAAGCATGAACGCGAACGGGCATGTGCTTCTTTCCTCTCACGCTGCGTTTCATTGGGCTCACACTTCTCTTCAATTGGTTGTTGTTGTACGTATAGGGCCCGAAATCAGGAGATCCATAGCCAAGCGTGTCGAAGATATCACCTGCGTACGCCATTAGCACAGAGCTAAAACTTTATGAAAGGTAACTTACCAATGTAGTTGGAAGCGTTGACACCGCCTGCGAAAGTAGTATTCCAGTTATCCAGGATACCTTCTACAATTTTGATACCAGCAAGGTAGATGTTCTGGATGGCGGGTCCAAAAGCACCTTGCTCAGCCCAAAAGAGATTCGTAGTGGCAGCTTCTCCTGGATAGGGGCGATCAAAATCTGAAGCTGTCCGCATGATGATGATACGGGAAAAGTCAACAAGCTTGTTGACAGCAGCACGCATAAGGGCTTCCAGAGTAGCATTGTCTTCCTGGGCAGTGGTGCAGTAGTTGCCCGTGCCATTGGTCATCAAAGTGGTGTAGTTGCTGAAGGCTTCAGAAAGCTGAGTGCCGGAGAAATAGACATCAGAAGTCGCAGTATCACACTCCACTACGGACGGACCAGAGGGGGCAGCACCGGCGGCGTACGCTTCGTTGGCTGCGTAATTGGCACGGTAAAGAATTGCATCGTCACTGTCATTCAGTGTCGCCTTCCGCGCGAACCCAGCCGCGATTTTCTGCAGATTCTGGTTGACTTCGAACACCTCTGTACCGTAGATGTTCTCGGGATACTCGTCTGGCGTAGTCGCGCCGAGTGGGACATACCCCGTCGAGAAGTTGGATGGGATTTCAAGTTGTGAGAACTCATACTGTAGCGCCACCTGCACGGCATAACGGGCAAATGTCACCGAGCAGATGGTTGCCACCTCGGGGTTGACACCCGCAATGCCTGCGACAAGGAAGTAAGTCGAGGTGAGGTCGAAGCGAGACGAATAGGCCAGAGCCATGATGCTAGTAGCGGCGTTGATCTCGCTCTCGCCAATGACAATCTGGCAGATCTCGCCATCAGCTGTGCAGTGAGCTTCGGGAAACAACGGCGAGAAGCCTGGAACGGTGATGTTCATGGCCTGAGATGCCCAAGTTAGGAGATAAAGTCCAATGTCATTTGAATCACTTTACAGAAGCTCACCAGAATGTCGAATTCATCGATACCCCACCAGACAGTCGCCTCTGGATCGAACTGCCACAGCACAATCGTCAGCAATCAATTTGGGCTTGTTCGAGGCCTCAGACTTCGGCTACAACATACCATGCTGATGATGAAGATCTTGGGCTTGACGACACATTCTAATGACCGTTCCTCAACTCTAGCCGGAACAAGAGCTGCGCACGCGCTCTGCAGGAACCATCCTGCGGCGAAAAGAAAGGCCGACGTAGCACGCATTTTCAAGACTCGACCAAGTCAGCGCGTCGCTAAAGAGAGAATTGGGTAGCGAATGCAAAAGTACTAAAGACCTAGCAGTGATGAATGCTTATATGCCTACCGAGATTCACCGCTCCAATGGCAATTTCTTGAAATAAAGCTTGGCTTCTCCATGCAATTGTGCGGACGCGACCGACGGTATCACCCAATGCATTTGCTTGATAGATACGTACCTGAGTCAGAGTTTTTCTGACAGCGTCCTTCACAAGGAAACCTTGAGAGCGTGCGGTCTTATCAGCGTAGCGAGCTTCGAAGGTGACGCCAAAATTCCAACGGCGCCGAGCTAGGACCTTCCGAAATCGGTAAGTCTTGCAACATGTAAAGATAAGGCTTGTGTAGGCAGCCAAGCAGCACGCGAGCAGATTTACTATGAATGGAGGGGCAGGTTGATGAGAAAGGCGCACAAATTAGGTTCAATGGCTTGCAAATTCGATTTCATGTCGTAGCTCCAGACGCCGCGCTTGAACACTTGCCGCAATTCAAACATCCCTCCACCTTATGAGAGGTACATCACAGAGTCCGCCTCGCTGCCATGCAAACCACGCGGCAGCTAGATGAACAGCAAACAGCGCCAGAGAGCGGCGCAGGTTGAAATCCAGTATGCCAATGTCCAATGAAGCCAGTCCAAGCAGTGGGTACAATAGCCATGCGTTTGCAGCGTAGGGCGCACATGGTAGCGAAAACACCAGAAGCTTGGCGACAAACAGGCTGACCCGGAAACCACTAACAGCTGCTGGCGTTTGAAGCCTGCGAGGGAACCCGTATGCTGAGACTCGGTCGGAAGCTGGCGGAAGCATTAGGCGCGGGCTTTGATGAGGAGGCGGCATGCTATCTGCAGGCACAGGCATGTCGATTTTGCGCGGTCTGACCGCTACTGTGCCACTGACTGGACTCATGGGTCTACTGGGTCTCTCGCCTTCGCGATCAGAGGCATGCTTTACCGGACTCAGGGACCGTGTGACCGCTCCAGAGTGTCGTCTTGAGAGCGAAGACACTCCGGGCCGGCCGATTTGGGCGGAAGGCCTGCGTCCATGGGCTTGCAGTCTGTTAGGTGTAGGCGTGTCCGCGGCGGATATCCGAGGGCTTCCTTCATCCATTGTAGCATCAGCCAGATTCCCTCCGCCTCGGATACTTTCCAGGATGTCTCCAGTACTTGGTCGGTCGTTTGGATCAACACTCAAAAGACGCCTCAAAAACTTGTAAAGCTTTTCTGGGAGGTCAGACCGCGATCTCGCCTCATCGTTGAAGCCTTGCCACTTTGTGATTTCTGACCGCAAGGCATCTAAATCTTCGCTGTTTTCATCGATGCCATCTGCGTGTATGTACGGAAGGCGACCAAAGCACATAAAGTAAACAATCATGCCCAAGCTGAAAATATCGGACTTGGTCGTGAAGTCACCAAAGGCTCCCTCGGGCCTCTCTCTGCGTAGAACTTCCGGTGCACCTATCCAAGTATCAGTAATCCAGGCAACAGTGCAAATCCCGAGTCGTACGTACAATATGATATTGTGCCAGTAGCACCTGTATTGCCTCTACGAACGCCAGCTGCTTGTACCTCACCAAAGTCAGAGATGAGGACCCTTGTCTTGGTACCATCGCGCTGTAGAAGGCAATTGGAAGGTTTGAGATCACGGTGGATGTACCCTTTAGAGTGAAGGTGATGAAGTCCCGAGGTTATGTCTTTGAAAAATGATAGGATTTCGTCGAATGTAAGCCTGGTCGCTGTGTTGAGTCCGTGAGGTGGCTCGGGGCTCCCTTTCGACTTTCGCCTCAGCTGATCTTTTAGCGCTTGGGTTGCACTGATCTCATCCTGAGGTCCAAGTACATAGTTATGAAGATCGCCTCCATTGCAGTATTCTTGCAGAATGAAAAGACAAGGTATTTTTGGTCCAAAGGTTGTGGGCTGGTGGTCCTGTAGAAAAAGAGTAATGACTCCTTGATTAGTACATTAGACATTCCGACGCAGAGCGACTGCACCTACCTCAAGCCAGACCCAATGGTACTGAACAAGATTTCGATGCGGGATTTTCTGTAAAAGTTTCACCTCGATCAACACTTTTTCGAGCCATTGGTGATTGTTGCCTACAGGCACACGCTTGCAAGCGAATTGTCCGAGCGAGACGCGGTCGAGAATATGTTCTACGAGCATTACTACGCCATAGCCGCCTCGGCCCAGAATACCTTGCTCAACAAAGAATTGCTGAAAGAAGCCAGGGCTGAAGGCGGTGCTGCTAATACCTTCCGCAGTTGAGGCAGAAGGGGCACTGCCAATGAACTCGGCACCGCTCGGCGGACCATGGGCGCCGCTCACATCTCTTGATCGACCTGAACGAAGTACTGCTGGAAAGAAGCGGCGTGTAGGAGTTGTAGTCCCTGAGCTATTCGGTGAAGCCCGTTGGCTAGCCGCAAGCATGCCAAAATAGTCCGGATCCACGAACGGGCGCTCTGGATGGAATGGCCGGGTAGAGGAATGACTCGCATCGTCGTTGCTTGGGACTGAGTTCTCCTCCCGGTATGGTCGATGGCAATAGGGGCATTCTGTTAGCTCAATAGCCTGTTCTGATGCATTTCGAACCTGAAGCTGCTGTGAGCTGGTGTCGAAAATAACCTCCAAATCACCACGCCGCCTTGATTTTGATCAGCACTGTCCCTGCACCCGGAGCTTTTCGCAATACGCACAGTACAATCTCTTGATTAGCGCTTGGGTACGGGATCAAGGACATGTGCCTCGGCGAAGGTGGTTCGTCAGCCATCGTCGCTTGTGTCAAGCAATCGGCATCATCCGCCGCACGAATACCCAACGCCTACAAAACAATGAGAACAGGGTTCCAATTGGACAGCCACACAAGCACGTGGTATGAACAACATAGGATCCGCATTGGCGAAGGTAACTGTAGTTGGTGTCATGCTGTATGCGGAGACAAACACCGCGCAGAAGAGGGTTATCGGGAGCGGGCGCCTGAGGCGGCTCGGACGCACGGCGGAACGGGACAAAGGCACGCACCGCTTTGGCAAAAGACGACAGTACAGTACCTGCATCAAACTCTGCGGAGGCCAAAAAAATTGCAAAAAACGAACAACAGCAGGTATTCTCATCTGGTCACCCACGATAATACTAATCTGCCGGTTTGCAGCTTAAGTACAGGAGAGCGGACGGAATCCTCTGTTTTCTGCAACCTGTGGTCGTTCGTGGCATAAGGCATTGCATAAAAACATATATACCTTAGAATTTTTTTCATTCCGTGCACTTGCGTGTGTCCAAGCCTGAACGATGCCCTACTAGGAGGTACTACGTTGCAGCCCTGCGAAGTAGACTGACCGTCGCCATTGCTGGTTGTCGGAAGAGAGGGTTACTCATTGTGAAGGGACAAATGGTGGATGTGAATACAAGTTCCACCCATAGAAAGGCCTGCTACGCCGTCTGGCTTGACACATTTTAGGAATCCCGATTACCACTTATCAGTACGCAAAGTCATGTTTGTCTTTCATTAAGCAAGCCATAGACCTGGATTTGCGCCCATGGCTTGTACCTAAGAAGATCATCCGTCGGCAGGCATCATCGGCAATGATTGCCGGACTACCTCCGTAGCCTAGCGCCTCGTCCTATACAAGAGCGACTGGGAAAGTTCCCTGCCGTTGATCTTGGCTCCCACACTTGCAACTTTTGTACCTCCTACGCTGCTAGGAGCGGAGTACTTCCGCGAGCGCGGTGATGCATCATTTGATAAACGTAATCTTGTGTCTCTACCGACACAATCCAGGGAATGGCCAACAGCTCTATCATGTGGTGCTCGTAGGACATACGAGACCAATCTTAAGCATTCATGTTTTAGCCATGAGATGCGCTCCGCGTATGGATCTTCCTTCATGTTCTTCAGATGTTTCTCGCTTTCTTATGTCCTCGACGGGGCTTCCCCAAGTGCAGAATAGGCGTAAGTGACATAGGCGAGCTATTTGCCCAGTCTTCTTCGGACCGATAGACTCATATAACATCACCGAGTCATGCTATTGCTTTCGCGTCAGAGATACCAATCTGTAATGGCCTTATCTTACCCCTCACAATGCGCCTAGCTAGTTCTCATGCTAAGGATCTTGGGAGATACGAGACGATCGATGTCCCATCGAGGTGCATGCATGGCCTTACGCAAAGCGTCTGACAAGGCAGTTGGGCGGTAAATGACAACTAACGTAGATAGCGCATTGCGACGATCGCGTGTATAAATACCTAATGGGAAGACCAGCTTAGAAAAGTTGACCATATGGGCTCGATTCCCATACAGCATTTACAGCAAGATGAAACCTTTTCTTACTGTTCTGGCAGCCGCACTTGCCTCACGATCTTTAGCAGAGAAGTCATTCTCAACAAAAGGGTCCCTGCTCAATTATACAACTCAAGTCAATGGCGTCGAACTTCTGTCAGCTTCTGCACATGAAGTATCATTGGCTTTGGATTCGGGGATAATTTCGTCAGTGGACTTGGTGAACGCCTACATTAGCAGGATCGAAGCCAATGACCGACCTGGTACATCCCTAATGATATCCCATCACAAAGTATAAGGCTGACAATACAAAGGGCTCAACCTAAGCTCCATTATTCAGGTCGCGCCAACAGCACTGGAAACTGCCCATCAGCTCGATCAGCAACGTCGTAACGGCACGAGACTCAGCCCATTGCACGGTGTTCCTATCGTGGTGAAAGATAGTATGGAAAGCCTTCGTCCTTGAAAAGCTAATTTTGACATGTCACAGATTTCAACACCGATGTCTCTCTTGGCATGGATACGACTGCAGGGTCGTTCTCTCTATACCAATCCTTAGCTAAAGGAGATGCCTTTGTAATCGAGAAGCTTCGGGCAGCCGGCGTTCTGATTCTGGGGAAGGCCAATCTCCACGAGGTGCGTATTCCGAAAGTCTGAAATGTTTTAGCTGTTGCTAATGAGACAGTTTGCCGGAGAGCGTGGCATTAAAAACTCCTCGGCTTGGAGTGCGGTGGGCGGGCAATGTCAGTCGGCCTACGTTTTCGGAGGGTTCGCGGCTGGCGGTGATCCAAGCGGCAGTTCCAGTGGCTCCGCAGTTGCAGTATCTGCCGGTTTCGCAGCGGCGTCCTTGGGTACAGATACAGAGGGAAGCATTGTTAGCCCCGCGAATAGAGCCGCGCTGTACGGTCTGCGGCCATCGACTGGCATGACCAGCAGGACCGGTGTTGTCCCAATCTCAAGCACTCAGGACACGACCGGCCCGCTTGCTAAATCTACCTGGGACATCGCGGCCCTTCTGGAGATCATGGCAGCTCACGACCCAGAAGACTCGTACTCACTTGCAGCCCAGCCGTACAGGCACCGCAACTATACCCAGTTCTTGAATAGCGACGGGCTTGATGGGCTCCGCATTGGTGTACCTCGGAACCCTTTCTGGAACCAGACATTCCAGGGATACCGTCCCGATATCAATGCTGGGCTCGAAGCGACGTTCAGCCGTATGAGAGAATTGGGCGCTATTATCATCGATCCCATTGAGTTCCCGAACGCTGAGCAATGGAAATATTCGTTTCCTGGCGGAACAGATCGTGTAAACGATGCTGTGACAATAATCCGTGAGTCTCTCATAAGAAATGGGGCGCCCTGTACTGACTTCAGCGTAGAGCATGACTTTAAGGAAGATATGGCGACTTATCTGACCACGCAGCGTACCAACACGTCCAACATTCAATCGCTGAGGGACATTATCAATTTCAATGATGCAAACGCCGATCTGGAATTTCCTCCCGGTCAATGTTGCCAGGCCACGTTCAATGCCGCAAATGAAGTAAGTAGCCGCGCTTCATCGCCAGAGTACTGGAAAGCAAAATTCGACCAACAACAACTCAACGAGGAAGGGATCGAATGGGCGTTCCGAGAACATGCTCTTGATGTACTCCTCGTCCCTACTGAGGGAGGTGCTTCTCGACTTGGGGCTATTGGCCGCTGCCCGGTCGGAACTGTACCAGTCGGCTACGATAATATCAATCTTCCGTACGGTATGTCGTTCGTGGGTAAACGCTACGATGAGCCTTCGGTCCTTCGTGCAATGTCTGGGTATGAAGCGCACTTTAAGAAGAGACGTACGCCACCGACTCTGGATTAGGCAACAGTGTCCGAGATATATAGATGGGTCCAACGACGAAAGTGACTTGGAATTTCGTAACGTGGTTGGCAGGGACCTAGACGGTGCTCATGAAGCCACAGCGGCGATAACAGCGTCGACGATTAAGTAGACATAGCCTGTGCAGAAACCATCATCATCATTGTTCTGGGCTGTTCTGTACCAACCGTTATACCACTACCACATAATCGCTGACTGATGTTGAATCGGATGGTCTGCTCGTTCCTGTTGCAACTCGAGTGGCCATTGCGGCACTGTATCTAGCTTTTGTGGCACTGGTTGTTAGAACGGCGACTGCGACGAAACTGCAAAACATTCACGACCGATTGTGGCTGTGGTGTCCACTTGCGCAATGAATTGTACGGTAACTTGCCACAAGGCTCACGTTGCAATTCCAATGGATCTTGCGGGTCGTTGGACGCTCATTATGGATCTGGCTGACTGTCTGGCAATTGTTCCTTTTCCGCGAAGCCTCTGTCTTCTGCAATCTGTGGTCGTTCGTTATAACCACCAATTTCCAAAAACTATTGTTGCTTTGCTCGATCTTGCCTTCTCGCAATCTCATATGTGCTTTTTCCTGAATGGTAGTTTATTGCAGTGACCCTTCGACCCCACTCCCCCCGAAAACTTTGCGCAATTTGTAGAACAGAAAGAAGCGATGTTTTGGCACAATCACACGGCCCTCCTTTCACATCCTACTATTCCATATCATTCGGTCAAATGATCAGCCACCGGAGAGTAGAGCGCTGAAATGGAAAGGATAAGGGCAACAGAGAATTAAGAGGGTTGAAGCTCGGCAGCATTACCAGTAGCGGTAAAAAGCAATGGGTCAATACAGGCTACAACTGTTCCAGTTGACTGGGAATTATGAGACCAGCTCATGTGTTGCATGTCATGAGTTCCAGGCCCAGGCTTTATCACAACATCAATAGCCATTCGCGGACAACGAAATCCCGAAACCTTTCGTTGAAATGCTCATACGCCTCTTGGATATACCCTGGGGCCCTTATCATGATTGGGAGCCGGCTGTGTCAGACCGTCGCAATCGAAAGTCGCGCCACTGTCCTCGTCCGGCCGATACACATCCCACTTCGCCAACGCGCCTTCAGATCTCTGGCCAGAAGATTTGACGAGCAAGCTTGGGTCTTCGCAATAGTTGGTGATATACTTGGCCTTCTCAGGGCTTCGAGGAGTAACGTCGCAAGGAAATTGAGATGCCATCGTGATCACATATGGGTTCGTCTGGTACCACGGCACTGGATGGTTGTAACCGGCTCGACCTTCTTTGCGCTTTATGTTGAAACCCCATGCGATGGAGCCAATGGTGGTGTACAGCTCGGTGGTGACCAATTCGATCCCTGGACAAGCTCTTGTCCCATAGCCAAAGCCGGCGTCGCCACGAATAGTAGGATACTCACTCAACGGCTCCTTGTAAGTAGGCCAAGACGGATCAAGCCAGCGCTCTGGTCTCCATTCGTCAGATTCCGGATACAGGTTTGGCTCGCGGCTGATGAGATAGTGATTGGCGTGGATCATTGAGTCCTTCTTGATGAGAAAGCCGTCGTAGACATCGTCGTCGGTCAGAACGTGTGGAACGCCGAGCGGTGTTGGCTGTCTCCACCGCAGCGTCTCCTTCACAACCGCACGCAGGACAGGCAGATTCGGCATATCCGACATTAGTGGCAGTCGATCACCGCATACTCGGTCGAGCTCTTCTTGCATGCGGGGAAGCCAGCTTGGGTAGTGACAGACTGCGGTGAAAAAAGTGTGAATCGGCGAGCCGATGGTGACGATTGCCACCAGAGCGTTTGAACCCACAGCATGCGCGGCTTCTTTCTTGCTCAGTTGACCCTTTTCGAGGCCTTGGGCCTTTTCAAGCCACAGCTTCGTCCAGGAACCCTCCGCGGTGCCGGCCTCGTACCGTGCAATAACATCATCTTGGGCCTCCGTAAAAGCATCCATCATCTGTTGTGCGCGCTTCTTCTCCATCTTGTTCCACGGGTTTATTGGATCAGGAATATTCATGAGCGGTGTTAGGAGGTTCACGATGGGCCCTCCAGGTGACACGGCTTTCAATAGCACCGGCACCACATGTAATAGCTTTGTGCCATGCTTGGGATCACCCCATGCGATCCTTGCAGCTACACGGGCACAGTGGGTGATGATATGCTCTGACCACTTGTCTGGGTGATCGAGCAGTCGGCGCAGGGTGTTCTTGTTTTCAAGCTCCGGGTATCCGAAAAAGATGTTCTTCCCAGAAGAATGCTTGTTCAAGGCGTGAATGAAGTTCTTATGCCGCCAGAAATTCTCCCCAATGTTCATGAGCGGCAGGAATTCAGACCCATGAGCGACACCGACAGCTGCTGGGATCTCATGCCGACCGCCGTACTTCTTCCCACGGTGCACCAGCAAATCGCGCGCGATCCTGTCAGACTCAATCCAGACATGCGTTGTCCCGAAAATCTCCCATTCGTAGATCGGCCCGTACGTTTTGTGGAATTCACCAAAGTGCCATGCTGCTTCTGCGCCTGGAACAGGTACACCGAATGGTCGACCGATGTATGGAAGACCTGGACTGTGTAAGCGCACGAATACGTTTGGATGTCAAGTTGGATCGTCATCTACATACCAGGAAGCTTTGGTAATCTTTTCACTCCCGCAGGTAAGTTTTCTTTCCTGGTGAGATGTGCAACAGCCAATGCAACCACCAACGCAAGCAGCCAGAATACCCGAGAGTTCACAAAATTGAACTCAGATACAACGGGAGGTTCAGTTTGGGCGCCTCCGTAGTTGGAGGCGTTTATGACATTGTCATGAGTGTGATGTGACGGCCACTGCTGTGCGTGAACGGAGTGCGACATCTTTTGAAGATGCGCTGCAAGGTGTAAAAGAAGGCAAGGAATGTAGGGCTATACGGACTGGTGATCGCCAGGAAGGTCAACTATATCAATAGTTCCGCACAGCTCACCCAAGTCAGTTTCAGATACGGCATGGGCAGTGACCGAACAGAGCATAGGCTGCACGGCCAACCGGAGTGCCGACTGTAGTTTGGTCCTGATTCACGGCCATGTCGCACTATCAGATGCACACATCATGTCTGAGTGCCAGATATCATCCGAAGCATCTGCCAGACCTTCCCATGCCCAAAGGAGCAGGCAGTGCATTTGCTCCCAAGGGGTAAAACGCATGGAGCAAGTTTCGCAAACCATTCTTATCATCCGTGGTCTGTAGGTTTGTCCCGTAGAAGCCAACGAAGACGACCTGGTATGCTACATTATTAGATATGATACACCGGCCGGACTTGCGGCTGGAAAGGCTAGAGCTTTGCCAGCGGCGGGGACAGAAGACGAAGCCAGGATCAGCGACGGACGTTAGAATGCGAAACGCGCACATCAAACATGGCTTGGTGGGCTGCTGCTGATGAACCGCGTGCAGCGACCAATGCGAAGCTCGGACCCGAGAAGGCGTTCCGGCCCCGGAACTGACCCATGTCCAACCGATGCCATGAGTATCTCAGGCGTGGCTCAGGAGATGGGGTATGGTTTCGAAGCAGTGAACATCCCGCCAGAAATGTGATGTAAAAGTGAATATGGCTGTCCACTGAACCATCAGGATTTTCTGTTCTTTTTGAAAATGGAGACTTCTTTGGTGAGTCAATCAATGAAAGACATGAGACCAGCCTGCTACTAGAGCCCGCTACGCCAGACCACTCAGGATATCGCCAAATTTTCAAACGTGCAATACGTGTAGGAACAGACGATGGGTGGAGTTGTCGTCGTTCATGGTTGTAAGGTCTTACAGGAACCCCTTCTTCGAAATGCCAGGTGCATGTGGATGCGTCACCATGTTGCTTAGAACAAACCTCTTATTACGAGCAAGTTGTAGACTTCGGGCGTAGCTCTTTTCATGAGAATGAATGTAGTATTAAACCCCAAGGCCATTACACGCAACTCCTAAAACACGCCGGAGGAAGATGAAACCAACCACGTTCGGGTATTTAGATGTACCAAAGCCATTTTCCAAATCGCCCGCGTTACTTTTCCAGGCTCGCAATCAAGCTCTGCTAACTAGGATTTGCAAATACCCGATGCAGGTGAGGTGATCCTGACTACATATAGCTTATCAGACAGAAAATTGCAGCACTGCATCATGAGGCTGTCTGACGATTATGTTCACAATCTTCATGTACAGAGGTGCTGTTCGCCACTTTGACCACCTGCCTCCGGATGTTCACTAGTAAGGTTGGAGAGAAGCACGAGCCCAGGATCGCGGAGAAAGGTGCGAAATGAGATCTCAACCATGACCCGCTTGCTTTTATTACATAACCATGGTGTAGAGCCGAGCAACGAGGTCGGAGAGACGGAGCAGGTAGACGCCGACAAACATGCCTCCATAAGGTAGGTGTACAAAACTCATCGATGTTTCCTGCTAAATGGTCAAGCATGCCAGTCAAGAAGAGCCGTCGGATCATGCTTGCTTTGGTGCTTTGCTGCTACATCGCAAATTCCGAGATCGTCGTCGGTTGGTCGGCTGCTCTTGAGCCGGTGTGCTGGGGCTGTCATCTAAATCGGGATGTGTAAGACTTCCCCATGCCAACCTGGAGAGCTTGGACGCAGCGGATCGGCTTAAAACTTCAAGGGCTTGATACAAAGTTCACATGCATCATCAGCTTCGTCGCAGGCGATGGTTCAAGCGGTATACATAAGGCACAAAGAACGCAGCTTTCTCAATCAGTTCTTTTCTTGACGAGAGATGCAATTGCCACGACCGCGGGCCGGAGGAGGACAGTGCTCTTGGAAAAGTTCATTGGGATTTCCGATTCGGGCGGAGCTATCTTTGCCAACCCCGTCAGACCAGTAGGCTCGCACTCGCAGACGGCAGCGCGCCGGCCCCAAAATTGCTATTTCCAGTAATCTGTTGACGCGCGAGCCAAGTCAGCGTCAGGGATTCGTGCTGCTCAGCTCGCTGCGGCTGGTCTTACCATGTGGTTATCGCCGTAGGCTTTCTTTACTCTTGCGATTCGGCATTTTGACGCTCTCTTTCTACCTTATCCACAACCCCTTCTTCTCTATCTACCAGTCATGGCTCCAGCATCTCCAGACGGCCTTCGGGTCATCATCCTCGGTGGTGGCATTTCTGGCCTCACCACTGCTCTCGCCTTGACCAAGTATGCGCCGAAGGGTCAGGTTCCTCAGATCGACATCTTTGAGATTCGTCCGGAGCCTGCTACTATTGGTGGTGCTGTAAATCTCACTCCCAATGCCCTGCGCATGCTTGACCACCTCGGCGCACTTCCCATCATTCGCGAAAGAGACTACGGCCGCACGATCGACTACCTCGAGGTCTTCGACATCTATTCCGGCAAGCTGGCAGAGTCGAGTTTCCAGGGACCTGAGGGTAAAGGTATTGGCGACCCGCCGTACAAGGCTCTGCGCATCACTCGCGGAGATGCCCTCAAGGGTGTGCTGGAGGCCGTGAACAGGCAAGAGAACATTACCATGACCTGCGGCAAGAGGACGGTCAGCATCGATGAGAAGGAAGACGGCGTGACGCTGCAATTCGAAGACGGTGGTTCTGCCTCTGGCGAGCTGCTCATGGGCTGTGATGGTATCCACTCCGTCACTCGTCTGAAGCACGTTGAGCCTGAGCGCAAGGCTACCTACTCCGGTGTCGCCAACGCCTTCGGCTTCGCGCCAATCGACAAGGACTTCAAGGTGCACTTTGAATGCACTGCGATCAACTTTGCCCGCCGTGGCATGTTGCTCACTTCATATCACAGCTCAAAGGGCGACTCGGTCTATGTTGGCGGTTTGATGCAGGTTCCGGATGTTGGTTCCAGGGACGGCTGGAAGTCTGTTGGCGCGGATGCCGACAAGACGAGGGGACAGCTCATGGAGCGGTTTGGTGATGCGAAGATCCCTTGCATCAAGCCTCTGATTGAGAAGGCGCAAGACTTCTTCTTGTGGCCTGTTTACACGCTGAGCAAGCACGGCAAATGGTCAACGAACCGTGTCATGCTGCTCGGTGACGCTGCTGTAAGTTCATTTCCATCTGGTGAGAAAGATTCAAAAGCTGACTTCAACCCCGTAGCACGCAATGCCTCCCCAGGGTGAATCGACCGGAATCGTCTTCGAAGATACCGTCCTCTTCTCCCGCTGCCTCACCAAGTGGCTCGAAAAGGGCCGCCCAGGCGGCAACATGCGCGAGGCCTTCGACGCCTATGAGAAGCTGCGCAAGCACCGTATCGAGGTTGCTTTCGAAGAGTCCAAGAGCGTGGTTAGCACTGTATCCGATGCAGGCTGGTTAGGGCACACGATCAAGACTTACGTCGTGCCGTGGTACCTGTGGTTCACTCGCAGCTACCGTGAGAAGCACTTTATTGAGGATGTCACAACAGTGAGTAACCACCCTGTGAAATCCGAGCTTCGGGCAATGTTGCTAATCTGTCTTCCAGGTCGACATCGGCTACTAGACTGTCTCTGTCTAACGGCAGAGACGATAATGAAATCTTTTGCATGTAAGACGATATCACTCCGCACGGAAGGAGCCTTTGGTTGGGATTCTATAGAACAGTGTACCTTTTTATTCAGTCATATTACCGTATTCCTCTTCCTCGATCGTCTATGGACATAGTTTGGCACTACGCTCGAGCATTCAGCAGCGGACGTACAATAACGATAAAAACAGGAAATCGAAGCAAGGGGTGTCAACCCAAGATCAGTAAGGAGTGTAGAGAGAAGTTCGAAGCGAAGAGGAATAGCAATGGTGACTAGCACAAAATATACACATGGTATCGTAACAAATCCATAAGCGATCAAAAGCGCTTCAGCCATATCGCAGTAGGGAAGCATGCTATACACTAATAATTGTTTCCCTCTGAATGATATGCTGTAGAATACAAAACCCGCCGTAGTTACATTAAACCTGGTTTGGAGCGCCGAAACCCGCGTCCCGGTATCTTTTTGTCCATTCCTTTCCGAACCCCTGGCATGCTAAGAAAAGGATTTGAGGACCACACTGTTCGAAGAAGTGTTATTTGGCCCTCACGACTCACGGAGCGAGACGTTTAAGCGCGCAGAGAGCGGCGGGCAGAAGAGCTGCAGTTGGTCGGCACGAAGGTGCCAACGTCGACCAACCAGGCACCGCTGTTGAACTCGGAGTACAGGCTGGAGATCTGCCACGGCTGGGAAGAGGAGGGGTCGGGGTTCTTGACGCACTCGCCGACGATGATACCGGTGACCGGCTCCGGCTGCAGGTCGTCGGCGTTCCAGCGGAGGAAGACGGTGTTGCAGTTGTACCAGATGTTGAGCTGCTGGAAGTTGATCGGGGGCTGAGCACCCTGGGCGGCCATGAAAGAATCACGGGAGGTGAAAGTGGCCTGGCCGAGCTATAAGGGAAAGTGTCAATACAACTTGTTCGCAAGGCACAGACTAGACAATGGTTTCTCGGCTTACCGGCTGGGGGAGAGGGCAGCCAGCGTTGATCAGCTCGCTGACGGAGTCGGAGTAGTCGTGGAAGTCGGCAGTCAGCGCGTTCTCAGCGACAGTCGCGTCGTAGTCGGCGATCAGCGTCTGGAAGTTGTCGGCAACCTGCTGGGCCTCGGCCTGGGTCATGCAAGCGCCGTCGTCACGCTTGATCATGTTGGCGGAGGAGACGGCGACGAGAGCCGCAGAGGCGAGGGCGGTGAAAGAGCGCATCTTGATGGTTGGCTTTAATCGGATGTGACGGGGATTGTCGACGTGAGTGGATGCGGGACTAGAAAATGCGGGCGTGTGGTGGTGTGGAAGAGCGAGTGGACGGTACGAAAATGTACTGCAGATGTCGGAGCCTATGTAACCTGGGACAACAAGCACGGAGACTGGTGAGACTGGGGGGGGCAGGACGTTATAGGGTTGGAGGCAGCGCCGAGAGCGATAGACTGGGACAGCCATGCTTCTCCCCTGAGCCCACCACGCTTTTGCCCAGCCAACGCCATCCTCACCGTGGCGTCCTGGTCAGTGCTGAGGTGAATTCAGACGGCCGGCGCTCTACGGATGGCGGGAACTAGCTGTTTTCAGCAATTGTCTCTTTAAACTCGGCTCTCATTTGGCTGACTTTGCCCAATCGAGATACCGGAACGGGCGAGGATCTGTTCTAAACATGGACGTGATGCGGGATCTTGCAGGTCTCCGACGCGCTAATGCCAAGCTCGAGCCTTGGTGGAGATCATCTCAGAGGAGGTTGTTAGCATGGTCGCCACGGCTACGGACGCGAGAGCCGACCACCCCATTTTCTCACTGCTTCCCCATCGCCGTCGGCTGTCCATTCGCTGAGACGCGGTTGGCGGATCGCGCTTCTGCTCTGGTCCTTTGCCTCTTTCGCTGATTGCTCGTGTCAGCGTCGCGTATAAGGCCAGCGCAATCTCCTCCGCGAGGCTCGGCATTTCTTGGGTGCTCTTGGTCAATCAGTGCTTGTCAGTCTTGCTGCAGCTTGTCGACTTGCTTTGGTGCGGACAAGATGTGCTTGACGAGACGACATCTTTTGGTCGTCCCACAGCATGACTATGTCCCCTCAGAGCCATGACGAGTGGCGAAAGCCGCTGTCTGGCTGGCTAGCGGCAAAACGCATGGCAGCAGCTGGCCATACCTGTCATGAAACAAAAACGCGACTTTCCGCCAGGCAAGTGGTACCGGCAGCGCCAGCTCGGCAACCCATCCAGTTGCCATACGGCAAGTCATTGGTTTTTTGGGAGCCAGCACAGCACAACATCATCTGTGACCAGATTCCTGTGTCTCGTATCATAGTAGACGATGCGTAGCTCCGCGCAAGTAGTACAACCCATGCGGAGGCAGGACTCATTACCAGTCACAACGCCCTTTGGTTCAGTGATTACAGTAGATGATGCATCTATGTCTGTTATTGAAATGCCTCGTCCGCTGTAATCTGCTTCTCGCCTTTACTCTCATTTCTCTACAATACTGAACGTCTTTCTACAATACGATAATAAGGCCTGCCTCCAACAAGCTGCGGACGATCATAGTAATCTGACCGTCTTTCCTGTGGCCGCAGCAATTATGCTCTCGAGAAGCAAGCAGATTGCGGATCTCTGGAGAGTATCACTAAAGGTAGGTATTCTTATTGCCATGCTGCATTCAAATTGCATTTCCTCGCCCGGAATTGCGCTGCCGTCGAGCTATAATTATGGTTTCTAGTTGAGTGGTTGGGCAGGTGCCGGCAAACAAGCTCGACGCCAGGCTTACGGGTCCCCCAATCTCGGACATTGGTTACTAGCGCAAACCCAATCGTCTTATTCCCGAGTCATGCGGTTGACAAGAACGTCAAGATCAATTACCTGCTTCCTACGTCAAACATTATTATTTAGAAAAAGACAATGGCTTAATGGCACGATCATCAGCTTCTTGCAACCTGTGGCCATGAGATGGTGTAGTTGCATTATAAAAAGGACCGTCTCCTTGCCGATTGTTTGCACTCGTACGCTTAGGTTCAACCCGTATAAGAAGTGCCTTGACAACCACTTGCGATCATCACCTAGATCAAAGAAAGCCTGCGATAGTGGTGTAGTGTAGCTATATCATGTGTCCTTTTTCATCTTGTCTAACTTCAGGCTATCCTAGGAAGCTGCTTGTGATAGTGCCGAAGCACAATGAATTGCAACGCCTGCCTCAGATGCTCTTAAGAAAAGGTTTCTACCGTCAAGCCATTCTCTTCCAGGAGTGGGCAGGCCATTCCACCGAACCTGCTATAGTGGTTTGACATATGTGTAGGCCAGATGCACCGAAAGATGATTGAAGCGGGCAGGTCTTAATCCCGGCCGTCGTTTGATTTTGGTCGTATCCTCCGCGAAATCCAGGTCCGACCTCATTGCAACAATAGTAATCTGGTACTGCCAACTCTGATGGCGGTCTAAGGCAGGATTTTTAATGTTTAGCCCATCGGAGACCCAGACTTGCTGTCACGTGGACATGACTTGTCGGACGTAGGACATTGCCAGCGGTGTCACGACACCATCTTGGACCACATCGTGTCTTGTTCGAAATCTGAATCAATCAACCCATGCCCTTTACTTTGCCATATGCACCTCCCATCTTCTTCCGCTCTTCAAGAGCTCTCTTATACGGTGGCGCGGTAGGTGGCTGCACCGGATCAAGGCTTATGTGGCCTTCCGGCAACTTATGGCTGGCATCAGCGTCAAATGCGCTCAGATCGCCGCATGCAAGGAAAGGAGCAATCCAACGTGTCGACCGATCAGCCAGCCCTTGCGTGTCGGCGGCAAGTACTTCGACAGGATCAGGACCGAGGTCGAGCTCCACTACCCCATCTTCCCTTTTTGTCCTGATAGGAAAGCTCCGCTCATCGCGGTGAGTTGGAGACTCTTCGAGCTTTCGACCTGCGCCTAGCGGGTTGTCCAAGCTTGCTTTGAAGCCGCGTGGCGGTCGGAAGTTCGTGCAGACGATGAAGGCTTCCACGCTACTTGCTCGACTACTCCTTGGTTTCGCGACTGTCACGTTCTCAAAGACGATCTTCAGTTGTGCGTATAGCAAGTCCACGTCCTTTCCTCTGAATATCTTGGCTACGAACTTGCCGCCAGGTTTTAGCACGCACAAGGCGAGGTTCAGAGCGGCCCAAAGTAGCTGGGATTGCACGTAGATGTCCAGATCGTGGAGGCCAGTAACGTCCGGTGCACCATCGGAAAGGACTAGGTCCACTGGATGCGATGCCTCGGTAGATGATGATGACTGATCGTAGTCCGGATCCAAGGCGTTCAGAAGCAGAGGAATGGTGGATGGGTGAGTGATGTCTGCTTTAAGACAAGTAATGCCCTCCAGTGGAGACATGGGCTGGAGATCAATGGCAACGATCTTGACATCTTTCCGAGGCGCAGCTTCTTGCTGAGGTTCCTCTTCCTCGCTCTCATCTTGGTTCGCCCCCTGCTCCCGAAGGCGCAAGATTTCCCGATGTCGTTTGTCTTCCCAAGCTGACCTGCCGACTTGTTGGCCCTGTATCAGTACGCGAGAAAGTACCTGCGACCAGCTTCCAGGGGCTGCGCATAGATCGACCACCCGAGTCACCCCGCCGAAGAGGTCAAACTCTTCGTCCAGCTGCAAAAGTTTGAAAGCTGAGCGGGCACGCCAGCCTTGCTCCTTTGCGAGACGATAGTAAGCGTCCCGCTTGTCTTTCGAAGATTTGCCCATGGTTTATCTACGTACTATGGCCGTACTCAAAATGGTCACTCGAGACGGATGGTGGTGCGAAGAAGTCGTCGCTTGGCCCGTGCGCACTGAGGCTTCCCTTCGCCTCGATTGCGACGTCCTTCTGTCCTAGCTTGTTGGCACATTATAGTCTCGCTCCCGGGCTGCGCATATCTTTCATGTGGATAATACTCTCGTCAATAATGATATTCGACGCTCTATTTGTGCGGTCCGCCGCGAGATGATAGATGATGTGGGTCCTCAGTCCGCCAGTTCTCCTTAGGTCACAGACTGAAAGAGGACCTGTGTCTTCGAGAGACCATTCTATATACATGTGCGACGTGGAATCAAGGAAGTCTTGAGACTCGCGAGCTTGAACGCAAACTAGCTCTACTTCATCCAATCCTGCATAGCAAAGTTCCTGTTCCTTTCAGCATACGCTCGCGCCCAATCCTGCATGCCTTTTTCATCCATATATGAGCTAGCAGCAGGCTTCTCAGGCGCCTCATGCCAAATCAGCTCCTGCATGTTGCCCTCAACAACGTCGCCTGTTCTTCCAGTCGACACCCAGTCTGCGTTCTCCACACCATCGAGGCTTCCCAGTTCGACAAACCCTCTCAACATCGTCTCCATTGGGGTTAACTGCTCAGGTTTAAAGCTCTCCAACAGACCCGGAGGTGCCAGGCCAGTTGCCACCATCGCAGGACATAAGGCATTGATGCGAATGTTAAAAGGTGTG
Source organism: Hortaea sp. C3G1500-4 (assembly GCA_022701445.1). Lineage (NCBI taxonomy): Eukaryota > Fungi > Ascomycota > Dothideomycetes > Mycosphaerellales > Teratosphaeriaceae > Hortaea > Hortaea sp. C3G1500-4. The sequence continues at coordinate 620,522 of JAJVDI010000015.1, forward strand.
GCTACCGGTGCGGCAGAGCGGACAAGCCCAACCAAGGCATGCTTGGTGGCTGCATACTGCGGCACAGATGGAAGGGGGTAGATCCCTGCGGCTGAAGCAGTCACTACAATCTTGCCTCCTGGTTTCGTCTTCCCTGCGGCCACACTGTCAAGACACATGTAGTGCGTGGCGAGCTTGATTCCATAGTAGGTTCCCGTAAGATTCACATCGAACGTCTTCATGTTTGGCTGTCTTGGCGGATTTTGAGGGTCAATCGATATGGAGTTGAAGATGTCATCACGATCATCGATACCGGCATTGGCGGCGAAAAAGTCGAGGCGGTTTTGCCATGCGAAGGCTTTCTGAAAAAGCGCAGCCTGCTGATCCCATGAAGAGATGTCGGTCCGCACGAAGATGGAATTCTCTATGCTTTCCGAAGGTTCATTGACATCCGCACGTACAACTGCCCAGCCACGCCGCGACAAGTCTTTGCTCAATGCTAGACCTATCCCTGAAGATGAACCAGTAACGATGGCGGTCGGTGGCGCCATTGTGTCCAGTCAATGCCTGCTTCCCACTTGAGACTTGTCTTTTGGAAGTCGAAGATGATGTTTGACAGACGGATTCGATCTGGAAGTGAAACGTATAATTGTAGTGCCCGTAGCAGCCTACATATGCCCCCTCATTGTGCCCTCGCCGGCACGATGGAGCTGGAGTGGAGCAGCAACACATCTGCCGACATAGCTCACCCTTGCAGAACTGCTGAAAGACCCCACACAATGCCGCATGGCAATGAAGATTGATCTATACTATCAAATGGTCAAGAAAATCGGCTACCTACAGCTTCATATCGACATAGGGTGTGATCCGCGACTTCAATAGGGTAGATTGTGGTTTTCAAGCCAGAGGCCGAGCGAGGTGCAGGCCAGGACTGAGATGGTGTTGGTCCAAGCGCCGCTTAGTCATTGGCTGCTCTCCTCAATTTCGCACCCACCAGCAACATTCGTTCTCCCACCCTCTTCCCATCACCATTAAACATTCGTGGCGGGTTTCACTGCTAAAGGGCCGCACATTTCCAGAGAAGCAGAATGAGCATTCTGGAAGTAATGACGTAAGAGCGACTGCGCAAAACGACTCTCTGAACGTATGGCGAGAGTTCACAGATCAGGTACGTCAAATCTCACTCTGGGACAAACACTCCTCTGCAATGATGATCATGCCTTATCCAAATATGTTTCAACCCCATACGACTCTTACCTCATATATCAAACCGTGGGTAGACTGCGCATCTATCTGATACGTCCTCCTACTTCTAATCCGCAAAGACCATGCTCTACGGAGTCCAGTACTGATCTTGTTGCACAGAAGCTCTTACCACATTCTCTCGCACAATGGAAGTAGTATACCACAGCAGTACTGCGAAGCTTGGAACGAAAGTGGAAGCGATCGCAACAGTAATACATTTGGTCAAGTATAGATTGTATTTCATAACTCATGTCTCATGCCATCAGGCAAAGCTAGATTCGAATTTCACTTTTCCGTTCCGACTTTCACTCCTCCATCTAAGTCTATGATGTTGAGCAGTATGATGCTCATTTTCGCAAAGCCAAATGCCGGGATCTCAAGAAACGAAGAGGTGGTCAGAAGATAGATGTTGTGGGCATAGCAAAAGAGAATCAAGAGCTTTCATGGGTCCTCGGATGTTCTACTCCATGAAGTGGCTTAAAGCGCACTAGGTCGGTTGTAAAGAGCTGCGGGACTTCAGATGGGAAGAGTGGACTTTGTTTCAGCAGTGTGGCCCTCATGGTCAACCTGCCTAGGCGACTGCGGGGTACGCCATGGGAACCACTTGCCCTTGAAGAGACGACAAAGACAGCCAAGGGAGACGGCAGTGCCGAGACCCGCATAGGTCAGTAGCATCGATATTGCTGCAGGTGGAGGTAGATATTCAATCAATGTCGCGGGGTCGAAATGGGTCGTTAAGAGACTACCGGCAATCGCACCGGTCGCGATCGAAGCGCAGATGCTGCCGACCAATCCCATGACCTTCATCCAGCAGCCGATACTCAGAAGGGCGATGATGATCGTGTATATCACGACGTTCGCCGCGCGCTGCAGCAAGCCGGCCCACTCGACCGTGACGAGCTCGGATATAGACCTTATGCTACCGTGCAAGCGTTCTGCGTCAAGGGCAGCGATACTTATGTTCTGCACTAGCAGGCTGACGTTGGCCATCTGCGCATGCAAGTCCAGAACCAACGAATTGGTAGTGTGTAAGCTCAGATTTGCCTTCAGCAGCGCCTGAGTAATCCCCTGTTCTATTACCTCGTTGAGATAACCAACAGCCTGGGCATATTGGACTATACTGTCTTCTGCCTCCATCATAACTTCTTTTTGGCGAAGTGACAGTGCGCCGATGCCGTCGTGCACCGAAGTAAGAGCTTCTTGGGCGTATTGTTTGCTGTTGGAGACATCTGTGCTGGCCTCTTTGGCACTTTTGGCGATACCATTTACCGTTGCGCGAAGAACTTCCAGATCGGCCTCCATCCGAGCCTCCCATTCGGCCCAAAGCTTGACTGTCCTCTCACGCCGCTGCTCATCATTCTGCACCATTTCAAGATGGCTTTGACGCATGGCAAGCTTCAGCTCCCTAAAGCTGGCACGAAAATCCTCGAGCTCCTCTGTGGACAGCGACACCGCGGTTCCCAGGTCTGCCATGGAATAAGCAAAGACCTTGTACATGTGGATCGTCTCATTTCGCTCCACCTCGCCACGCATCGCATGGCACATCGCGACGGCATTCTGTTTCGAGTTCGAAAAGCTGGTCCATGTCCTATCGTTGTCGGCGAGGCTCGATCGGCAGCTTTGAAGCTGTGCACGAGTGATGGCGTCGTATTGCGGGTACAGCTGCTTTGAAGTTGTCTGGCCAGAGAAGCTCCAGCCAAACACTTTTTTCTTGGTTGTGATGACAGTGGGCACGAAGTCTTTGCATGCGGACGGCACTAATGCCGGCTTCGCAACACTCCATTCGCAGACTGCCAAACGGGCGCTATACACGTCGACCTCTTCCATGATGAAGGCGTCAGGGCTACCAGGTGCCTCGCCGCCATCCGGCAGAACGGAACCGTCCAGGTGGGCACAGCTATGGAATAATCCGGCGGTCGCAACCCGAACGCAAGAAGGCTGCGTCTCAAGATTCTTCAGACGGTCGAGTGTTCCCTTGATGCTATCGGGCAAAGTCTGCCGAAAAGAGTCGCCCGTAATGTCGTAGGCACCAGACGAGTCATGGAGAGCTGTTATTGGTCAGCTGCATGTCACTTATGAGTAGAGCAGTCACTTGCCATGACGGGCAGAGTCCAGTTGAAGTGTTAGGGTAGCCTGAAGAAAATAGTAGCCGGAAAGCAAATAGATGACTTGCGACGACAGCATCGTGATGCTTATCGCCGAGTCCGACGTTGTTGAAGAGACGTGGAAGATGTCGTCGAAGTTGTTGGAACCACGACTAAAATGGTGAAGATTGGTGAAAGCAATCTCCGTGTAAGAGGGAGAAGGGTTTGATTTTCTTGTCAATCGTTGTCTCGTAGGAGTTGGAGTCAGTGCCGATTTTGTTCATGTAGTTTGACTAGCATTAAAAGGCTTCAAAAAGACAGGTCTTGAATTTGCCCTCTTGAAGCTAGACTGCTCTGGGCATGTTTGATGCAAGCGTGTGATTGAGAAACGCTGGTTAGCAACACGTGATACCTTGCAGACCAGCACTCGCGCTTAATGGCAAAGTCGAGGGATTCGCTTTAATTTTTGCGTCATGTGGCGTTTGTCGTGCGCCAGGTGAAGTTCAGGCAGTCGACGCGCTGGAGATCAGCGGACGCGTTATGGGAAGCAGCCGGGAGACGGAAGCTCCCGCGCGGGGACCGGTCTACTCGCGAAACCTCGTGCTGCTCCTTGAGAACAACCATACCAACTGTGTTCGCCAGGCACGGTCACACTACAATCGCAATGGCACGGCCCATATGTCGCAATGGCTCGTCGCGGGCCCTGCGGTCAATATTCGATACATCTAGAACCAACGATGCTGCAGTACCGACCTTCCTCGCCCCGGCCTTCGCAAAAGGATTCCCGGCGCAAACCTCATCCTTCTCGACCACATCCCAATGTCGCTCCAAGATTGGCCGGGCGCCTCTGTCACTTCCGCCGGAAGTCACATTCACAGTCATGCAGATGCCCTCCAAGGGTCAAGGCATGAACATTAGCCGGCAGGAGCCAGAGTCAGTGGCAGAGATCACGGGGCCAAGAGGCAAGATGAGCGTTACCATTCCGCCGTATATGAGCATCGTCGGCAACGAAGAGAATCGAACGCAGACACTTAGCGTGCTGAATGAGAAGGACCAACGACAGAGAACTATGTGGGGTGAGTTATGGCGCACATGCGCGCTAGACGCCGCATACACATGCTAATATCTGGGTGACAGGCACGATACGAGCAGATCTCCAGAACCACATCTTGGGTGTCAGTGAAGGCCACACAGCAATTCTCCGCTTGGTGGGCGTAGGTTACAGAGCAACTATCGAAGACAAGGCAGTCACCAAACAACCTGCGTACCCGGGCCAGAAGTTCGTCTCTCTCAAGGTGGGATACTCGCATCCTATCGAACTCGGTGTGCCCCAAGGGGTCACTGCCAGCACGCCACAGCCGACCCGAATCCTTCTAGAAGGTGTTGAGAAAGAAGTCGTGATGCAGTTCGCCGCCGAGATCAAGCAGTGGCGGCGGCCTGAGCCGTACAAAGGCAAGGGAATCTTCGTCAACGATGAACAGATAAAGTTGAAGGCGAAGAAGATCAAATAGGCTCTGGTTGGGTATGTATTATGTTGTACAAATATACTATTGCTTATACTTCAGCCTTCTCGCTATTGAAATACATGCGTGACCCCTGAGCTATCTGATTCTCAGCAGAAGACGTCCCTCGTTCTCGACGTCGCCTGTCTCTGGAAAACTCGAATTGACGCTACCATTTAGCACAATTCTGCTTCACACAGTTTCGTACACCGAGCTCTCGGAATGCACTTGGACTTATCACGAGATGCTTCCGCGCCCCAACTTTCCAGGGGAGGTCTGGGCCCACTCATAAAACTTCACACAAGCCCGACTGCTCTTGTACGGATTGACGTTTCCTGTCACTCATCCAATTTCTAAAGTTTGACAGATGCGAGATCTGTTGACTCCCGTGCTAAGCAATTTCAGCAAGCGAGAGTGGCCAAGTCTCATTCCTCCTTGGGTTCAAGCTATTGTGGTCGCGGAGCGCTAGGCGCTTAGACTTCGGCTTTGCCTTTCTGTCTTTAGAAAAGGGTCGCCGTGGAGGATTCTTACGGCAAGACATGGGCTGGACGGTTGCTCGGCCTGGCTACGCAACGTCTGTTATGCGGATTTCTCGCGTAATAGTGATTTCATTATCTCTGTGCGCCAAGGCATTCGTGGGTCCCAAGGAATTGCCACTATCGTTGTCTTCGTCGATGGACCCCTCGTCACGTGATAATACGGTCATGCGGTACGCATTTGGCGCTGCCTACGTCCGGTTCAGACTCCACTGTCAGCCTCTATTCCCTATGAGATTACCGATGTCGCATCACTCACCCACACCGCGGCTTGGCCTTTTTCCGGATTGGTATCCCAAAGGGCAAGCTCATCGTCCGCGCACGTTATGTTCTTGTTCGCATGCCCGTAAGGCGAGGCCTCCGCGGGTCTCGCATGACGCTCGCCTATTCTATGAGGGCTTCCCGCCGTTACTGTCGATCCGTGGCGGCGAAATACTGCACTGCGGTTGTCGCGATAGGTACGGCTGACTTTGCCACCAAGCTTTCTGAGTAGTGGCGTGTACGTCGGTATGCAAGCTACGAGACATCCCACATGAATCTCGACCATCGACCAAGTGATTGGCTGCTGTGAATCGGTGTAACTTTCAAGTGTGGCTATCGTCTGCACGCGCAGGATCTGGACGATGGTGATGAAGATACCAAGGCCGAACATAGCACCAAGGCCGATCTACGTTCTGTCAGCCCAGCACAGGCAGGACACGCTGCTCAACGGAGGCTACCACTACCTTTTTGCGAACATCGAGCTGCAGTCCCTGAATGATTGGGAATGGTAGTGCAATGACAAGAACATCGAGAACAATGGTGACAGCTAAGTCGGAAAGTCAATTCCATACCCGAGGCTTCGTAGGAGACGGTCAGAATACCTGCAAGGCCTACAGAGTGGAAAAGAGTCAGCTGTACTGGCTTCAGAATTTCTCGACTGAATTACGTACCAAAGTAGAAGGCGACCTCATCCACACATTTCCCAGGAGCCTCGCGGTTCCAAGTCTTCATTGGCTAAAGAGAGAAGGCGTTGATTAGCAGTGACATTTTAACTTCAAAGCAGATGTGATCTTACTGGGTCACATGAGAAGGCAAACACAAAGGCGAAGATGACAGAATTGAGCGTGGCGAGGGCCATGGCGGCCCATAAAACCCTCCTGTATGTCGGTTTGAAACCCGCCAAACGATGGTAGACCAACAAGAGCGACAGCTTGAAGCCTAAGATCCCGGTTGCATAGAGAGGACCGCCGGCATATTGAATCTGACAAATGTCAGCTCGGTCATAATGCTACTCAACAGTTGCAGTGTCTGACTTTGGAGTAGGTCACTACGTTTTCTAGTGGGATCTGATCTTCGTCAAGCCCAAACCCCCATCTTGTCTCTGGAAGCAAAAGTCAGTCATTCCTCCCTTCAAGGATGGCCTTCTGGCAGACGTACGGTATATGGAATTGGCGCAGTATGCAATGCCCAGAATCAAGCTGCTGACTACTGCAGCGTCGTCTAGGCCAACGCCTCTCACGAAGACAACTTTGCAGTAAAAACGTAAGGCGCATGCGCAAAAGGATAAGATTGAAAAAGCAACGGCGACCGCAATTATGGTCGTTGCGTTGGAGCTGTGGGGAATACTGCTAAGGTTGTGCACCCATCCCACGGTGAAAGATGGTGCCATACTAACGACGGTGCAATAAGCACTCCCTCGAGCAGCTTTGGTGAAGCGGCGAGCATGCTGCTAATTATTGGAGCTACGCCGCCTGATCCTCGCAGAGCATAGAAACCGCCATCGTGGTACCTAGCCGAGTGGTCAACACGTGAGCACGCGAACAGCCGATCAATATACTCTAGACCATGCGCACTAAGCAGGGTCTCTTGTGGAGAGTAGAGTCGGGGGATCCTACAACACGCCGTCCTGTCTGATGGGATCGATGGTCGACATGTAGAGTAGTTCTTTGGGCCAAGTTTTCACCATTGTAAAAGGCACTGATTTTTCATATCGAATGGTGATTTCCGGCACCTATATCGACAAAATGCATTCGCTGTATGCTTCATCGTAAAAGTGATGATTTTTTGGCGATGACATGGTCGACACAGAGGCTGTCCAAGTCGGACGGTGGCTAATCTCCATCATTGCACTGGCCACTAGCAAGCATCATGCACCAGTTGGTGGAGCCGACCGCGGCTCGCCCCTGCCTCGTCCGCAATCCAAGCCGTTGCCGCGCGGGCCGGCACGGTCACTTTGAGCTGTTGCTTAATTGCATCTCAAAGATGGACGAAAGTACCTCTGGAACCTCAACACGATGTCTGGTCGTTGCCAGCCCTGGGTTTCGTCATGACCAATGGCTCGGCACCGCCCTGTCGACAGAGGGAGAGGACTGACGGACGCTCGCTTAGACAGACGTTGTATGCTGTGATCTGCAACGAATGTGGAGGTCCAACTCCTACCCGCCAACATCAATGTAAACCCTTGTCTAATAGCTGTTGCCTTGCATAATCCGGCTCCTTCGTGCGTGCGGAGCACAGAACTAATCAAATCGATCTTCCAAGGCCCGGCGACTCACTCTGATTCCATCACCCAATCAAGCCTAGCGATTCCAATGACCGCGATCATTTTCGGCTAGTAGCACGCTCTCTGCGGACGATTCCCCCCGATCATCTCGCGTGGAGCGCTCAAGGGAGTGCCGGATGATGACATGGACGTGCAGTAGGCGTGCCACCGAAGTACATGCAAAATCTAGCAGTCGTAGGAACGCAGGTAGCCGGGGTGGTTCCTCTCGTCACCGCCATTCATAAAATCTGCCATCCATTTTGCGTCTTGCTCTCATTGCGATCTTCCAGCGGTCGAAACCGATTTATCGTCGACTACAGATAATGATATACAACTATGGGCGGGTGCTCATGGCCGCCGCATGCTCAGCGGCATTGGCGACAGAGATGCCTTACGAAGATTGCTCTAGCGCACACTTTGCCCAGAATCCAGCCTTCTCGCAGCCCGGCCATGCTCACATAGAATGCAAATGCTTTCCCGGTGACCACTGCTGGCCTAGCAAACAAGATTGGGATAGCCTGAACCAAACTGTCGATGGTCGTCTTGTTGCCACAGTACCACTGGCAAGTCCTTGCTATCATTCTTGGGATAACTACGACAATGCCACCTGCACCGAGCTGCGCGACACATGGACGAAAGCGGATACCCACATTGACAGCTCTTCGTCAATCATGGCGCCCTTCTTTGCCAATCGCAGTAAGCGCATATCGCAGATAGATCCGCACGAATGTCGCTAAACCCACGAGCAGGCTGCGACCCTTTCCAAGCAGGCCAGCTTCCTTGCGTGGTTGGTACTTACATACAATATGCAAGTAAGCTGCCGATCCCTGTGAGGCACTTCGTTTTGTGTTGTCTATTCAAACTAACGCTTGGCAGTCGATGTAGCCACCGTGGAGCATGTTCAGGCCGGAATCAAGTTTGCTTCCAAACACAACATCCGTCTTGTCGTTCGTAATACTGGGCACGAGTAAGCATATAGCCGAACTTTTTAATGTCCAAGGCTGATTACAACAGCTATAACGGCAAATCGACAGGAGCTGGCGCTCTTGGAATATGGATGCACCATCTCAAAGACATAGAAGTCGTTGACTGGAACGACACGCATTATTCCGGCAAAGCACTGAATATGGGTGCTGGTGTCGAAGGTCTCGAAGCGTACAAGGCAGCTGATAGTGCTGGCTTACACGTTGTGGGAGGCACCTGTCCATCGGTTGGAATATCTGGCGGTTACTCCCAGGGCGGCGGACACTCACCCCTAGCCTCCCTGCATGGACTGGCAGCTGATCAGATTCTTGAGATCGAGGTAGTCACCTTAGAGGGCGAGCATCTGATCGCCAATCGACATCAAAACCAGGACCTCCATTGGGCCATGTCGGGTGGTGGGGCTGGCACCTTCGCCATCACGCTGTCGATGAAGTACAAAGCCCATCCCGATAATGCTTTCAGTAGCATGACTCTGAGCTACGACACCACTCATGTTGCGAACAACACGCACTACGAGGCCATAACCTGGCTCCATTCGTTCTTACCAGAGCTGACAGACCAAGGCATTTCTGTTGTGTGGTTCTTTACGGCCGCCTCCCTGACTTTATCACCAGTCACAGCCCCTAACATCAATTCTACCGAATTGAAAAAGATGATGAAGCCGCTGGAGTCAAAGCTCGAAGCCCTCAACATCAACTTCACCTCAAAGTACACCGACTTCGATCGGTTCCTCACATACTATCAAGGCACGGCCAACCCTGACCAGCCGATCGACGTTGGCATTGCGCAGTACGGTGGACGTCTGATTCCTCGTTCTACATTGACCGACAATGCAGCCAATCGAGACCTTACCGACGCACTGCGATTCATCAATGCTCAGGGTGCGCAGTTCATTGGCGTTGGACTGAATGTCTCATCGAAGGTAGCTGGAGATGTCGATAATGCAGTGTTGCCAGCATGGCGTGAAGCTACCATTGCCGGTGTTGTGACCACGTAAGCTTCCTCAATAAGACTCCGCCTTTCAACATGTGGCAAAGCTGACCATTATCGCTGCAGCCCTTGGAGTTTTCAGAAGCCTTGGTCCGAGTTGGTGGCCCAAGCCGATCTGATGACCACAACTCTACTTCCGGCAATTGACAAAGTCTTACCTGACCCGCGTGCATACCTCAGCGAAGGAGACTTCCAAGAACCCAACTGGCAATCAGTCTTCTACGGCGAGAACTACGACAAGCTTTTGTCGATTAAGAACAAATATGATCCATCTCATCTGCTGTACGCCAAAACAGCAGTAGGCGCCGAGTACTACACTGAGGGTGAAGACCACAGGCTGTGCAGATCATGGTGATCTGCAAGATTAAGCACCTTGCAACCGCTGTAGCAGCCATCGCTCTGCGTAGGAAGTAAGGTAGAGGTTCCGGACGATTGAGAATATACGATCATAGAAATGTCAGATCAACACTTTTTTTTCTTTTTTTCTTTTTCTTCTTTTTTTTTTTTTTTTTTGCAAGCGCCAGAATGTGACAGTCGGCTCCGTGTGACAGATAACAAGTTCTCATGTACGCTGCTTTATAAGACCATGGCACATAAGTATAGGCAGAACCTATGACACATTGGTCTCCAAAAGTCGAACGTTGTTCGTATAGAATGGTATACTGTTCGCTGTTTTTCTGACATGCTGCCTGCGAATGATTTTGAGATGGGAAAGGGAAAAAGGCGTTTGCCACCTGTCTGTGGCAAATGCGTTGCGGTCACGTAGTTTCGAACAGGAACTAGCGACCAGAATTCGGCTTGCATTACTGATTGCATCACTTTGATTTCCCTATGCGGACTATGCAAATGTCGCTGCACTTTCAGCCCCTCCAATAAGACCTGAATATCAGCGCCTCTGTACACCTCAGCCGCTTTTGAATCCTTTAGTCCAGTCGGGTAATTCTGGACACGCCTTGGAAAGGGTATGTAATGTCTTTCTCCTTTGCTTAATCGTCATTCAGCATCGACTTATCGCTGCATGCGGGGTCACCATTCGCTTCTGACGCGAACATCTGTCGCACATTCAGATTAATCCTTTTTCGTTTCATCCAGCCTTTGTAGTCCCGGAATCTCTCTACGCGCTCGCCGATTGCCGGCCAGTCCTGGAGCCAATCCGAGCAAGTATTTGGCAGCACTTTCGGTACTCCGTGCCATGCGTAGCGACTTTCGCCGCTCATCAACAATGCATCGCCAGAGCGGAGCCTGATGGCTGCAATTCTTTCTTGGCCGGGATCTTTCTCCTGTGATTCGAGGCCACATATGAAGATGGCGTCGCATCCGACACTGATCGAGACGAGCGGCTGTGCGCATTCTTCACTGACGTCGCGGTGTACTGAAAGGACATCGCCCGGGCTGTAAAGGTTCACGATCGCCGCTTCGGCTTTCATGGGGAAAAGGTCCTCAACTAGGGCCTTGATGTCCGAGGGGAAATCTGGTGGTATTTCGGGAGGGTATTGCTTAGCTGTCCAGTCATACTGCCCGCCAAGTGTGACCCAGCGGAGCTTTTTGTCGAGGAAACGCTCGGTGCTGATGGCAGCATGGGACTCTTTCGGGCTGTATTCCAGATTCTTTGCAGTGTGGTCGAAGAAGGAGCCCGGTTCATCTGTATCAGGATGTGATGCTGGATAGGATACATTGTAATGCAGATGGACGTTGGTCTGATGCTCAGGGTTCGCTAGGTCCCGATGTAATAACTTGTCCAAGAGATTGGACTGAACATGTGGAGGCAGCAAGTTAGGGTAAATGAAAAGACCTACTCACCCGTCTCAGATATCATTTTTACTCGAGCGCGTTGGCCGACCTACCCGGTATTTGATCAAGTTCAAAGACTGACGCCGACTTCTGTTCTGAATGCCTACATTTGCTCCAGTCCAACTCGCCACAATCCATGCATCGTCCTAAGAACTTGCTGAATTTCGAATGTAGCTGTTCGGGCTCCTGAATCACATCTTCACCGCACTTCTGAGCGGACAGTCTGGAGCGGCTTTCGGGTCTTGCATCTAGATCCACGAGGTCGCTCTCAATAACATCGTCGTACTTCCCAAGCTTCTGGTAGCGCTTGAAGAAAGTCTTGATCCGCTCTGGCGGCTTTTCGAATGCAGAGGGACCGTCACTAGCGTTTGGTCTCTCTCCAATTGGCAATGAATCAGGCCTTTCCATCGAATCTGAGTGGGCATTCATGCTTGCAGAGCTTCTACGCTCCTGCAAATTTGCACCACTCGCCTAACCCAAGGACACGAACCTGGAGAGCCACCAATCGATCATTCGCTTCAGTTCAGTAGAGGTGCACGGAGCTCTGCTTCCAGTAAAGACCTCATGTAGAATGTCGTCTGATATGCTCCCCGGCTGTTAACCCTCCAACGGTGAAGTGCAATGGGTGAGATGGACGGGCGGCCAGGCGAGTCAGTGCTGAAGGTCCATGCAGTGGAGGTGGGTCCATGCAGGTGGTAGGTGCTGGATGCCTGAGGCACGAAGGTCCTTCGCGTCATCAAGCACGTCGGCCTACCGGGATCGCGTCTTCCGAACGCGTCCCGCTGTACACCTGTTTAGCAGTTGGGACGGCCAGAGCCAGAACATGTACGCCATCCTCTAGACATGACGTCGAGCGAGAGCCCGAGATACAAGGCATTTGCAGCTGCTCCAAAGCAGAAGAAGTTCCCGATTGATAGGAGAGCGACCGTGCGACGAAGGACACCCGCACTGCCGCCGAAGACTGAATCACAGGCATCCTTTACTCAGCAATATCCACACTGGCTAACCCCGATAGAACATCACCCTGGAAGACTGCAGGAAGCTGAGACGGATGACGATGAATATGAGGAGCCTCGACCGAAGAAGCGGAGGAAGAAAAGCGAGCGCGAAAGAGGACAGACGACCTACACTCAGATGACGAAGGCCATCTTGGGACGACAATCGTCTCCGAAGGTTGCGGTGGGCGCAGACGGGTGGCAAGTACCCGACCCGTCCATAATAGGATCTGATGCAAGTGGGCACGAGGATGTCGGTCGTATGGAGGCAATAAAGCAAAGGCAGCGGGCAAGGAATGCAGGCGGCATACAGTGTACCGACTGGACGCCACGGAACGATGACAGCGGGTATGAAACACGTGTCGATAGTACTGGCGAGCTCTACCAGCACAATTCCACGAGTCCTTCTCAGCCAGTTGTTCAGAGTACGCCGCCAACTGCGATCAAGCTTCAAACTCCGCGAAGACAGCGATTTTCCAGGGACGCGGAGATACCGTCGTCCCAGAGCCCGGCCAGCGGCAAGCTTTTATCAACACAGAGGACACAGAGATTCCGAAACCTCGAGCGCAGTCCCTTGAAGGAACGTAACGTCAACGTTCCAACACCAGCGAATCGTACACGTGGATCGCAGAAGCGAAAGGCTCAAGGGTCGCCACTGAAAATGACAGACGCCGAAATCAAGCAAGAAAGTCAACGAATCTCTCCTGTGAGATTTAAACTAGCTCCGAGGCTGCTCGCGAGTGTAGGCGAAAGTGAAACCCGGAGGTCTGCTATAACGAGGCAAGCAGATGGCGATGGCTGCCGAAAAGTCCAAGACGAGATGCCGGCTGATCGGGAAGCCACGCCAAATGGTCGTTTCTCGACCGCTTCCAAGCGAACTAAGATCGTACAAGACTCGCAGTACGAAGATCTCGATCTATCGGATGCGGAGTTCGATTTTCGTGACGACGACGAAGAAGGCGTCAACAGTACTCGCCAGGAGTCATACCGTGACGATAATTCCAGCGTCGAGGAGTTCGGCGAGGAAAACGAGTACAGTGATCGAGACGACATCCAACTCACGTACGATCCAGCGTGGTCCGCTTTAGATCGAGACGCCGCTCGCTTCTGCCAACCTCCGACACAGATGCAAACCCAGATAAAATTAGAACCGCACGTCAGCAATAGTACGACAACGATCGAGGACTTAGAACACGAATCATCTGTCGGCGATACAAGTGGCGTGGCCGAAAGGAATTCATCACAGGAGCTCGGCAGCGATAATCTTCAGGGTATACCGAACGAAGACCAGCAAAATGATCGAGATCTCGAGACGAATAAGCAGTCGCGTGCCGACACCGTTCCGCCTCGTTCGCAAAACAGAATGCTTAGGAAGTATGTTAGCAACAGTACCTGTGCGGACGATGACGAGGATGTGGATCTAGAAGAGGACCTTGACGGCTTCCCTGATCGATCTCAAGAGCTTGGCTCTTCTGATCTAGAGGATGGAGTGAGAGTGCTTTCCTCGCAACAAGCAGAAAAGAGACGATCCCCGGAAACTCCGGCCTTTGCTGCCCAGAGCAAGCCTCAGGACCCTCCCGGCGAGCTATCCGCGCCGACAGAGCAACACCGACCACAAACTTCAGACGAAGCCAACGAACACCGCATCCCCTCCTCTCCCCCGCCTCTGCGTCCCTCTCAGATCAGCACAGTAGCAGGCACACAACTCTCACCCTCGCGCCTCAAAGATACCCAAAGACCACCACCTCTCACCCTCGCCTCACCTCAAGCCCGACCCCAGCCCGACCTCATCCCCTCCTCCTTAAAGCCTTCTTCACCCACCGCACCCGCCTCGCCAAACAGCAAACAGCCCTTCAGCCAATGGCCCGAAACCTTCCCGAGCTCGCCCTTGCCGCTTCCACCTTGGAGCTCGCCTCCTAGGCTGCACGAAACGCAGGCGAGCAAGGCGCGGTCGCAGACGCAGACGCGTGGAGCCCGGGGTAGTATAGAGCTCGGCAGCCTTGCGGACTTTAGCCTCCCGCCCCCTCCGCCTATGAGCTCGAGCAGTCGGCCTGGGACTCAGGCTTGTGGGGGATCGTCGTCGGCGGCTGAGTAGGAGAGGAGAGTAGTAGTCTTGTTTTGATCATCTTTCTCGACTTGGAAATATTGAGGGGTTATTGCAGAATGAGACGCTTCAGTACCTGGAATGTTGGAAAAAGCGGGTTGAGAGAAGGGGGAGAAAAGGGGAAGGACCTCTTCCTCCCGGCTCGCACAATAGTTACGCGGAAAAGAGAGACCACGATCAACTTTGATGAAAAAGAAATTGTACTTTCATTCGTCATCCTACCTATCCCATGTACTCCCCATCTAAAAACAAATGTGAAACTCGCGCTCCGCATCGGCCCTTCTTTTCTTCGCAATCATTCGTCTCATTCGTTCTCTACCTATCATCATAAAAACCTCCCTTTCTCTCTGCTGCGGCAGGCCTCCTTTCTAAGAAGCCTTCCAATCATACCGTTTCGATGACCCCACCGGCACATCTCGACGACGGAGACGAAAAACGGGCAGGTGCGCGTCTCCTACAGCACTGAAAGCCAAGAAAAACCTTCCTCAACATTTCTCAAAGATCTTCTTCGCAAGCCCGCTTAAGCCGCAGCGTTCTGGCTCTCGACTTGCGACATATCCGTGATAAGCTTGGTGATCTTACCAATGGCGATGGTCTGACCCTGGTCTCGGAGCGTGAAACGGCCCAGTTGCGGGTAGTCCTCGAAACGCTCGACGCAGACGGCACCGGCGCCGCCGATGACCTCGAGCCGGGCGATGATGTTCATGCCTTGCTTGGCGAAGCCCGGCGGCTTCTTGCTCTTCCGGTTCGTCTTGGGCTCGAGCTTGTGCAGCAGGCTGGCGAAGGTGACTTCCTCCGTTGCCGAGTGCACGTGCAGGACGCACTGGAAGCCGGCGGAGAGGATGGACTTGAGTTCGAGCAGTCGGATCTGGGCTTCGAAGGAGGTCACGCAGTGGACTGGGCGCTTTGGCGAGCAGAGCACGAATCCCGGGGAGATGTCTTCTTCTTCGGCACCCTTGATGCGCAGTCGGACCTGCTCACCGGTCATGGCGCGCTCCACTTCGTCTTCCGTCTCGCCGTAGAGGGCGGAGATGGTGATTTCTGCTCGCGAAGGCATCATCAGGTACTTGACTTCCTTCTTCAGTACACCGGCCTCAATCTTGCCCTCGACCATGGTACCCAGCTCGCGGTACTTGGCGGCAATAGGCATCATGAAGGGTGCGCCGACCTTTCGCTCGAGTGCTTGCATGCCATCCAAGTATTCAAGTAGGGAGGGGTACTGGGGTGCCCAGGCGGCGGTTTCCTTGGGTACTCTTTCGCGGATACCGCATGCTTGCTGTGCCGCAACCGGCATGAATGTCAAGTCGGTCTTGGGGTTGTATCCTAAGCCCTTAAGGAACACAGTGAGTTTGGTAGTGCACTCCTTATATCTGTCCTCGCTCCATTCTACAGTCGGGTCGTCCATCTTGTTTACAACAACGACCAGCTTGTTAACACCCTGGGTCTTGGCCAGGACGGCGTGCTCACGGGTCTGGCCACCCTTTTCAAATCCAGTCTCGTACTCGCCCTTACGAGCGGAGATGACCAGAACACCGACATCAGCTTGCGAGGCGCCGGAGACCATGTTGGGGACAAAGTTCTTGTGGCCTGGTGCGTCAAGGATAGAGTAGCGACGCTTTTCCGTCTCGAAGAAACCACGGCCGACTTCGACCGTCTTGCCCTTGGCACGCTCCTCCTTCGTTTGGTCAAGGGCCCATGAGAGATACCAAGATTCTCTGCCGAGGTCCTTTGCATCCTTCTTGTACTTCTCCATGGTACGCTCGTCTACCATGCCAGTGGCGTAGAGAATGGCACCACCGAGGGTTGACTTTCCGGCGTCAACGTGGCCCAAGAAGATGACGTTGACGTGCTCCTTGCCGTACATCTCCTCCAGGTCCTCTTCGGCAACTTCTTGGGCTTGCTCCTGTGCGACCAAGTCCGCTCGTCGTGCTTCAGCTTTCCTTTCTGCGGGCGTTGGAGTCGAACGGCCGGAGGCTGTAGGCGACGTGTTCCCGCTAGCGGCGGTGCTCGCATCTCCCGTCTTCTCCATAGCCTTTGCGGCGGAGGCCTTGGTGCCAGCCGCAGGTGCGGTCTTTTCTGAGCCCTCCTTCTTTGCGGCTGCGGCTGGTGGAGGCGATGCGATCCCCAGAGACATCACCTTAGTGCCACCAGCAGACTTCTCCACCTTGGGAGCTGCTCCAGTCTCTTGGGCACCAATGGAGAGGCTCTTGACGGGTGCAGGGCCGGTACCGTTCGCTGCTGGCGCTGGTGAAGGGGCGGCGGGCTTCGGCTGGGGAGCCGCGGTCGGCAGAGCCTCACCTCTCTTAGCAATCATGGGCGTCTGTCGCTGCTGCGGAGGAACATAAGCCTGCTGTTGCTGCGGCGGTGGCTGTTGCTGTGTCTGTGGTTGCTGGAATTGCTGGCCATATTGCTGCTGGCCGTATTGCGGGAAGCCCTGTCCGTATCCTCCGTATTGGCCGTACTGTGCATAGCCGCCCCCACCATACTGCGGGAATCCACCGTACTGCTGGCCGTAGCCGTACTGACCGAACTGCTGACCGGGCACGAAAGAGGCCGCGCCCGGCTGGAAGCTAGCGGCGCCGGGAGTGAAGGTGCTGAAGCCGGGCGGGCCCTGCTGCTGTGGTGGCGGCTGCTGCATGTTCATCTGCTGGGTCTGCTGGGCGAGCTGGTCGGCCTCGGCCTCCCAGTCATCCGCACCGCCGTTCGGGTTGGCCATGGCGGAGAAGCGGTGTCGGTGAGAGAGTGGGCGGAGCGGGTTGGGAGTCACTCGGTGTCGCGCGAATTGGAAGCACCGACGGCCGCAACGTGCGAGTGTCGGCGGGAGAATATGCGGGACCGCAACGTACGGAAGGCAGTGATAGATGGTGCCTGTATCGCGGAGAAGGGGCCCAGGAGCAGAGGTGCGACTATAAAGGCGGCGTCAGGTGAAGCGGGCGAATTGGCTGCACTCGACTTTTGAATGTTCGGGCACCAAAATCGAACACAGAACATGGAGGGGCCCAGCGCGGTGGGGTGTGGCGCACCCGGTGGCTCGTGCCGCACGTGAAAGCGCGTCAGGGTGGCGCGCGGTGGCCTACTTCCACGCTTCTTCTTACATGAGAAATACATGGTCTCCTACTAACCACTGGCGCCATCTGAGTGAAACCCCGGCAAAGTTGCAGCATTCACACCAACATCACAACGATGCCCAACGTCATCATCATCACCACCAACATCACCCGCCACCATCATCTCTGCCCAGCTGGCTGACTCACCGACGTCTTGATTCATCGTCAAACAGCAACATCATCGTCATCGGCTGAGCTGGACTAGACTTGGTTGCCAGCCTCTCAACATGGATGCCTTCCTGAAAGCCGTGACGGCCCAGACCTTCAACTTCGCCATTCGCTCCGGTATCACCATCACCAGCACTTATGCCATCAAGCAATGCAGCCGTTTGCTCCGGGAATCTCCCAAATCCAAGGCTCACGCGGAGCTTCAGGCTCTTCAAATCCGGCTGGAGTCGAAGATCCGCATCATTAGCCCTGCAATCGACATGATCGAGCTCATCTCTGCGCGAGGCAACACTAGTCTGGAGTCCGCAGTCAACCTGACCAAGGAGATTCGATACGAGATTCAACGTCTTGGAACCCGATTAGGCGAAGCGGCGGAGGAGGAGAAGCTCATCCGACGAGGGAGTAGCAGAGCCAAGGGCAGAGATGAATGTGAAGCTGAGTTCAAAGCCATCATCGCCGATATCAAGGCCCTATTGGAGAGAGTGGAAGACGCCATTCCGCTCATCAACCTTGCGATCACTACTTCTGGTGTGAACCTATCGACCAAGCTTTCTGGCACCATCAGTCCAAGTCGATTGTTGCAAGCGTCTACCTTCCTTACTGCGGCCGATAGCAAGTTCACGGCCGAGCCAAACGGGAGGCAGCAGGTTGGCCCGACATGGACTGTGAGTCTCTACATGCTCTTTGCAGGCCATGCGAATCGTATGGCGAGCGAGGATGCGAAGGTGCGAGAGACTACTTGGAAAGAGGTCATTCACAAGGCGCGCATAAAGCTTGTGAGAGTCCCTCTGGATCAGCTGTACAGCTTGCCTGGTGAGCAATTACAGTCCGTAAGTAACGGGCTGCCCTCGAAAGATACCGAGACCATGCGAGGCGACGCAAAGGCGGCAGAATACGCCTATCAGCTTCTCCTCATCGAAGATTTGGACGATGACCGTGTACATACCTTCGACGATGATGAACCCCAACCTGGCCCGTATGAGGATGTGGCGCAGGCAGGTATTCGCGATCTAGTGCCTATCCACGAAGCAAGCAAAATTTTCTACGCCGACACAGGTAAGATATTAGGAATCGGTGGGGATAGTGAAGTCAACAGTCCAGTGCTGCTGTTGAAGAGAGACGTCCATGCCCAGCCGCCAAGGCGAATGCTTAGGCGAGAAGATGTGGAGCCTGTTCTAGACGACGACAGCTACTTTGGTAGCCCTACCTCTGCATCGAGTGACGGTGTGGATGTACAGAGGGAAATTGATGCGCAGTTTGAACGGGAGAGCAACGCAGGCACCCCTATGAAAGAAGTACAAGGCGTTGCCACACAGACGCAGAGGGCGCAAGAGCCGTGGAGACTTCCAGCGGACCTGGATCCAGAATGGATGGCGCTAGAGGTCTTCACTGAAGAGAGTGAAGACGAAGGTGACGATTTGGAGCCTAGCACACCGCCCTTCGCCCACCGTCAAACACCATCAGGCCCAGAAGCCTCAACCGAGCCTCTCACTGGGGAATTCTCAAAGCTCCATCTCCGCTCCTCTGTTTCCGCTTCTCCCGCTGGTACACCACCACCAACCACTACACAAAAACAACTCACCAACTCTACTTCGCCTACAAAATCATCCTGGCCCCCCATAAAGACCTCACTCTCCCTGCTCGAAATGTTGATCAAACTCACTGCACTCCAGCAGTTTCGGCAGGATTCCCACCTCTCTATCGAAGACGAGCTACTAAACTTCTTCCTCGAAGACTCCGCCACAGCCGGCGCCGGCTTCGACAAGTCCCAGCGTCAGCGAATAAGGAAAACCGCAGTGGAGAGAGTCGGCTTCGATCCTTACGACGAGAGCCCTGTGAAGCGGCGTGGCGAAGAATACGTCTCTCACCCCCGCGGCATGGCCTCGCCACGTCCATCGCTAGGCATAGCGCCAAAGCTCGAGCCTGAAGCTCGTGCTCAGGATTTACCCTACGATGAAGCCTACGAGTATGATGACCGCGAGGATGGCATGGCGCCGACCTCGCCTTCGCCTATGCCGCCGCTGAATTTGCTGCGGCAGACGCCTTCAAGGAGCTCCACGCCGGCTAGTCTGACTGAGAAAAGAGGCGGTAATGCAGCACAAGCCTTAAGACGGCCGAGCTCGTTGCAAACGCCGCCCAGTACGGCTAGGATCCGTTCGGGGGTCGCGAAGGCAGAAGGTCAGCGGTCGAAGGTGAAAAGCCCTTTGGGGAGGGAGGATGAGCGAGCGCATGACGATGACGAAGAGGCCTCTTAAGCAGGGTCATGAGAGCCTAGAAGATCTTGTTTCCATGGTCTATCAGGTGATTAAAACGATATGACCCCTCGGTCCCTCGGTGTCGACATTGGAGCATTTTGCGGAGCATTGCAAGGCGTTTTTCACATGAGCAAGCGAGTAAGATGGTTTATAATACCCCTATAGCGATCGCAAAATGAGCATTTATACAATGATGAAGAGAAGCAGACCCCTTCGAAGCCAATTCTCTCCCCTTCCCCACCCTCCTTCTCTTCCCCTCCGAAAAAGGGAATATAGAATCCATCTGAACAACAATCCCAGAGAAAAATCCAACTTCTGCAAAACCATCATCCCCCCGCCTTCCTCCCAGTAACCACATGCATATCCCACCTACAATACCACTGTCCCGCCTCCCTCATCTCCCCCCGACACTTCTCCACCAACCCCTCCACCTCGCTCTCACTCTTCCCCGCCTCAGGATGCTTCCGCGCACAGTACCGCGCCAACACAATCATCGCCCCGATCTCAACACGCGTCGCCACCTCCCGCATCTCCCTCACCTCCGCCCGATCCGAGGAAAACAAATACCGCTCTACCCCGACGAACCCGGCTTCGGCCACTGTTTGCGGTAGACCTAGCACATCCGCCGTGAGGACTTTGCGCTCTTGTTCGTTGAGCGTGCGGATCGCGTATCGCGCCAGTTCGCGGGAGGCGGACGGGTAGGGGCTGTGGGGTGTGGATTGCATGAATTGGAGTTCGGCGAAGGTGCCTTCGTGCCATTGGATCCAGCCGCCCGGTTTGAGCAGCGCGAGGATGTTGGTGGCGGCGTGCTGCCAGTCGGTGCCTTTCAGGCCGCAGACTCTGAGGGTTGCGGGGAGAGGCGGTCAGCTTTCTGCGGCCCCTCTCTTTTTTTTTTTTTTTTTTTTTGAAAGAATTGGTATGGAGAGTACCCGTGAAGAAGAGGAATAAGAGGAAAAAGCGGGAGCTTAGAGAAAAAGGGGGAGAAACCTACAACAGTCGCACGTGCACTACATCATACTTCCCCTTTTCCTCTTCCGCAGGCGGCTTCAGGATATCCAGGATTCGGAATTCGACCATTTTCCGCTCCGGTTCTGGAGGGAATTGCTCCGGCGATAAGTCAAAACCGGTATATTTCCATCCTGGGCACGGTTGGGAACTGGCTGCGAGACTTCGAAGCCAGATCCCCGTGCCCGTCGCCACTTCTGCGATGTGCGCGTCGGCGGGCAGGGTGGCGGCGATGCGGGGATGGAGATGGAAGCCGGTGCTTTTGACGTAGAGCTCGTGTTGGAGGTTCAGACGTTGGCTTTCTTCTTGGTCCCGGGTTAGGCCGGTGTAGGTATCTTGTTCTTGGTAGAGGGCCATCATGTCTTTTTCTGGTCGCAGTAGATAGGATGCTGGTAGGTAGATCTTCGACGTATGTGATGCCTTCCTTCCCAAATCAGCGAGAACTAGCGATCGGGATATGAAGTTGCCTCACTGTCAGGACTCAAGCTTTCCAAAGCTTCGATTTGGTTGTCTTTATTGTAGAGGTCAGAGGCTTGTCTTAGACTTCCATGGGTGGAGCGTAACTCTCAGCTTACCTTACCCAAGGCTTGATTACGCTTGGTAGCTCGTGAAGATGATGCCCCAAAGCTAAAGCAAAACGCAATCATTCCAAGTTCTTACGGCAGCTTATGAGAGCTTATGAAGTCAAAAGCCACCCCACTGATGTAGTCAAAATGCCGCAGATATCTGCAAGGGCGGGAAGCGACCTTACGAAATAACATCGTCATGCCTGTGATCAGCATTTTCTACAATGGCAAAACGGATGGATGAATTCGCCCAGTATAAGTACACCCTACATTCGATAGCTAAACCTTTGGCGACGCCCTTTCCTGATTTGGAAAATCCAGATGCTAACGTACCCCGCATTGTTACCTCGCTAGGTAGGTACTAATGAGCTTCCCGTCTACATCGCATGGAATCTTCATCAGTCGGTACATGGTAGATAGGTGAGCTTCTGGGGCGAGTATCGCAGCCCGAAAATGGTAGGCGCGTCAGATGGCAGTTGTATACACAGCTTTCCGCCAGCCTGCTTCTTGCAGCGCGCGCGCGTGTGCTCAAGAATTTGAAGCTTGGAACAATAGAGTAACATTTGATCGTCGTCGCCGGCAGGAGTAGTGGCTGTGAAACCGACGGAAAGAGCTGAAAAGCATCGTCTCCTTCACTCTCTTCGTTCCTCACATCTTGAAATTATTCATGCTCGTGGTATCATTCTATCGTCTAAATCGTCTAGTCGCCGTTCTGGAACCTCTTACCATGGCAGTTCGCTAGAACCTCGCTCTCACACACACACACATACACAAAACCAGACTTCTCGCATCGTTTTCTCCCCCAATCATTCCCGTTCATCCTGCTAGAAAGCCGAGAATCCAATATCATCCCTTCTTCTGGCCATAATCTGCCCGTAAAAACAGTCAGTAGGAAGATTCTCTCTCTTTCCCTCCGCTGCTCGCATTTCCAACCCGTCTGCCAAACCAGCAGGAATAGCAATGTCAGGAGCGAGCAGCACAGAACGCCTAGGGCGGGTTCCAAACTATACCTTCGCATGAAGCCGCTGCGCTTCCTTGGCCTTCTTACTGCCAACCTGCAAGTCCCGCGCCGGACCTTTCCGGTCTGCGATGTCGGCCGGGGAGGTACGCTTGAGTTGGGCCTGCTCCTCGCGGTCGAGGCTCTTGTCGTCGCCGCAGCGGCGTTGTCGGGATTCCGGGGTTTCGATCAGGTGGGCCTGCTCGGGTTCCGAGGACGAGAAGGTGTAGGTGCGGAATTCTGTGTTGGCCCACCCGGTGCCGGCGAAGCGGTCGCTGCCGGACCAGTCTTCGGTAAAGTAATGGAGGAAGCCGCCTAGGAGGGTGAGTATGCAATTTAGAAATTGACGTTGGAAGTGTTGGGGGGGAGAGGTGCACGGAGGCTTACCGTGAGTAACGACGACGATGTCCTTCTCCGGCCGGTTCATCAGCCATAGCCTAGCTGCGCGCGCTCGTGCTTCGATGGACCTGGCGTTGGCTGCCCATTGCATCTTCTTGCTGTTCCATCCCGGCTGCACGAGGCCGAGATCGACGGGCTTGCCGTCAAACTCCCTGGCAAGGTCTTCCGGTGAGCTGCCAGTATCGCACGGCAGATCGCTCGTCTCTTGCAGCTCGGGCATGGCTATCACATTGAGGGACTTCCGGTCGAGATCCGAGCCGAAGCCGAGCAGAGCGGTATACACCGTCCTCCTTATGGGCGAAGCAACCACTGCATCGATCTTGTCATGGTAGGGGAACGACCTCGCAAGGTCTCGGCATTGCTCTTCGCCATAGGGAGTAAGCAGCGGGTCACGCATTGAGTGGTTGGCTACACTGAGGTTGTGGTAGCCCTGTGCATGGCGGACGCAATGGATCCGGGGTGTCATG
This sequence comes from Hortaea sp. C3G1500-4, assembly GCA_022701445.1. NCBI lineage: Eukaryota > Fungi > Ascomycota > Dothideomycetes > Mycosphaerellales > Teratosphaeriaceae > Hortaea > Hortaea sp. C3G1500-4. Next base: position 644,220 of record JAJVDI010000015.1, read on the forward strand.
GGTGCTGGTGGTGCGGCGAGGATTTCGAAGCTGTCGACCGAGCGGGGGGTGGTGTTTGTGGTGGATTCTTTGCTTTTCTTGCGTCGGAAGGAGCGGTCGTTGTGGACCAGACGGCGAGAGTGTCGAAAGGAGCGTGAGATCTCGTGGAGCAAGAGCTTGAGAAGGCCGATGAGTCCAGCCACTTTCCTTCAGACGGACAATAGTAGGACGGTGGTATTTGGTCGGTGAAGTAGTGAATGCTGTATAGGGATGATTAGGTAGGGCACTGCGGGCTCCAGTCTAGGTGTAGTAGATCGCGATGAACAAAGGGATCAGGGTGTAGGTGTGTTTGAGGATGGTATGGGTGTGTAACATGATGATCTCAACTCCTACCTTGATACCGTTTGGGTAGCTCGCGCAGGGGCAGAGCGGCCGGTATTTGCCACAGACTACTACTGCTCAAGCTTGTCCTGCACCATCCAGCAATCGCGTCTTCCTCCCAAGAATAACGATAATAATGGGGTCGTGCCTTCCCGCCAACGGTGAGTGACGCCGGCTGGAATTTCTGACATTGGGATGGAGCAGCCGCGCGTTCGGCGCGTCCCTATAGGCTGTCCCTATAGGCTTTCCTGGCCGTCAACATCGCAGACACCGCATCGGATCGTCGGATCGCAGTGATTTATGAAGGGCAATCGGCGCGCCGAGTGTCCCGTTGGTCTGATACGAATGCGGGACTCTCGGCGATGCAGCGTCTAGAATCTTTCGAGACGAGCCAACGTGCAGGTTTGTGAGCTTGCTTCCCTTTTTAGCCAAACTTTTGCTTTTGGGGAGCTTGAGATGGGGACGCCGAAATTCGGACGGCGACATGATGCAAAAAGCTTGCCCTGCCGAGCCCTGTCCTCTCTTTTCTCCCTGCACCTTCCCTTTTCATTGGAGATGTGGGAGAGCCATCGTCTGGTAAAATCTCGATGTAGGTGACAGATACCTAGGTATGCCCTTTGTTGACACTCCGATGTATTGTCATGGCCTCATAACCGTTTGCGCCTGTGAAGCTGCAAGAACTACTTCCCCTTCGGACGGCACAGCGCAATCATATGGACAAACCATTCCTGCGGTCCTGCTGCTCGGTAACGTTGCAACCTTGCAAGCTCTTTGCATCCTCGCCAACTTGGCTTCCCGTTCTCCACTCGTCCTCCACATTCTTCCCATGGGACCAGGTAAAAGCAGCCCGGTCATTGACAGACAAGAATTCTGATTGGTCGACATGTGTCTTCCCTCAATGCCTACGGAGGATTGAAAGAATGGTACTCTTGACCAAGGTCCTTACTATGTATCGAGCGATTGCAATGCAAAATGCGCTGCCAAGCAACAGTTTGCATTGCTAGCTCACTTATTATACAAGCTGTCTGATATCGTTCTGAACGATCGCAGGGTTGGCCCTTCCGCGGTATTCTATATCTGCCTACTCCTTCGGCGATGTCACCCAATTGACCTATGACCTAACAGGGGCGGGACGAACCATCGGTGTGTCTTCCAACGTCACTGCTCTCGTATCTCCAGATGTTCACGTTCGGTTGGTGGGGCTAGGCGTATGTCATTGCTTATGCCGAAACCCTCGTGTGTTTGCGAGAACGAGCATATTCGAAAATAACGCCGCGATCACTATACCAATCTCGAAAGCATCCTACCTAAATAATGAGGATCAGCTTCAGCTTATAAGAGCTGCTCCGCTATCATCGCAAGGGTGGTACACGTCTGGAGCCTTATAATTGCCCATCTCCAACAGACTGACTACGCAAGAGAAATAATAGGACAGCGTGAACCTGAACAACAAAAATGCGTGCGTTTTCGTAATATTGATCATAGCGCCTTCCGAGTGCTTCCTTTTTATGCAAGCTTAGGTAAATGAGAAACATCTCTCCACGGTTGTAAACCGAGCACTGGAACTACCGACTTCGTGCTTTACAGGTTATTATGCTAGAGTCTAAGCCAGTATATTCTGTGGCAAGATCAGGATCAATGAGCAGTGATAGGAGATGTGAAACTAGGTAGATCGCTGACAACCCATTCGTGTATAGCCAAAACCACAGCATAGTGAAATCTTGGGCGGATTTTCTCCGCGCTGGAACGTCACTTCCTAAGTTGGCAAACGCGTCAAAGCACGCGACCACATCTAGACCGCATATTCAAGTCGATTGCTTGTTCGTGCAACGGTTGCGACCATGCTCACAGTGCCATAGAGGCTGGCGAACGATGCGCGCCTCTCTCATCATAACACAGCATGGCTTCTCCGAATGCCTCGCAAGGCCTCCCGTTTCGTAGCCGCAGCCAACGCCAAGGGCTACACCCTCAGCCTAACCCCCTCTCCTCCGAAACCGATGAGGCATCTACCCCCGGCCTACTGACCCGGCAGGTCTCATCCGACTCGGGCGATCGACAGAACAGCCTCCCGACGCTGAGCCATCGCCTGAGGCACACGTCTTCGATCCTGGCCATCGCCCTGAGCGATGAGGAAATCTACGCCGGCACCCAAGCTGGCGAGATCTTGGTCTACAGCCTCAGCACATACGAGAGGAAAGCGGTCATAGAAGGCCATAGAGGATCAGTATTAGGTCTATGTCTCGCCCGGGATGAAGGTCTGCTCTTCTCCAGCGCAGGCGACAGGATAGTCAACGTCTGGAGCACTCGCGACTGGAGTCGCAAATGCTGCCTCTTCTCGTCCTACGACGTCGGCGATATCTTCTGCGTTGTATATTCCCCCGCTTTGCAGACGATCTATCTAGGCGCTCAGAATACCAGTATTCAGTGGTGTAATCAGGCTCAGAAGGGTACACAAAAGTGTCCGCGGCGGAATATCCATCCTAGTCTGCGAGATGATCCGTTCTTTGACTCGGCGGGACCAGGCGGTATTAGGACACCAAGGCCGGCTGAGGCGGATATCACGCCGAGACATGCGAAGGGCGGCGAGTTGTTGGAGATCGGGAAGGAGAATGTACGGCACTTCGCGCACTACGGATACGTCTACTGCATGCTTCTTGTCAAGGATGGTGTGCCTGAAAGTGCTGGTAATGAAGTTCTCATCACTGGCGGCGGCGACGGCGTGATCAAGCTCTGGAAGCTTTCGAAAGCGCAGGAAGGGGCACCAGAAGAACTTTTCGCGCTCGACGACGGACGCGAAGAAGGTCACTCGATCCATTCCATTGCCCTGGATGGCACATTCCTCTATTCGTCTCGCTCCGGTGGCGAGATTGACGTCTGGGATTTGGAAACCCGACAGTTGATACGTAACTTGAAGGCTCACCGAGACGACGTCTTGACGCTCACGGTCGGCGGTGGCTTCATGTTTTCTGCCGCCGTCACGGGTTATGTCCGCAAGTTCGATCGGCAGTATACGCTCAAGTCTCGGTTGAAGGCGCATGAAGGGCGTATCCTAGCATCTGCTTTCACCACGTCCTCTTCATCGGGGCGGCCCATCTACGTTACGGGTGGTTCCGACCACACTCTTGCGGTCTGGGATATCACAGACTGCTCTCTCGCGACCAAGCCCGCCCAGAGGCAGACTTCAAATGAGAAGCTTTTTGAAGCATTACGACGCTTTGTTTCCTACCGTACTATCTCGAGCAGCCCCTCCCATTCCCTGGATTGCAGACGAGGCGCCAGCTACCTCCGCTCTGTACTCAAAAACTTTGGTGCGCAGACGGAAATGCTGCCAACTGAGGATCCTTACAATCCAGTCATTCTCGCCCGCTTCCGAGGTAATCCGGCAACACGAGACCAGAGGAAAAAGATACTCTTCTACGGCCATTACGATGTCGTTGCTGCAGAAGAAGGCGCTGGCAAGTGGATGAATGGCGACGGCGATCCATTCACTATGGAAGGTATAGATGGGTATTGCTATGGCCGTGGCACATCGGACAACAAGGGTCCCATTATGGCTGCTGTCTTCGCATGCGCAGAGTTAGTCGAAGCCAAGGCGCTAGAAGGAGATGTGATCTTCTTGATCGAAGGCGAGGAGGAATGCGGCAGTCGAGGCTTTGAGAAGGCTGTGCAGGATGCTAACGCTAAAGGTCTCATTGGCGATGTGGATTGGGTCCTTGTTGCTTGCTCGTATTGGCTGGACGACAGGGTACCATGTCTGACGTATGGCTTGAGAGGCGTGGTGCAGGCCACTGTACAGGTGGAGAGTGGCCATCCAGATCTGCATTCTGGCGTCGATGGGAGCCGACAGCTTGATGAGCCGCTGAAGGATCTTGTCATGCTGCTCAGCACTCTGACGGGTAAAGGTGGCGAGGTGATGATACCCGGCTTTTACGATCCGATTCCTCCCCTCGGCAGCGCAGAGAAAGAACTGTACCGCGACATTGTACATGCGCTTGTACAGCGCAACCCTGAACTTGGCGACCCGGAGACGCTTGCTACATCCCTCATGCGGCGCTGGCGAGAAGCTTCCTTGACGATTCATAAATTCCAAACGAGCGGGCCGGACAATGCTACGATCATCCCAAGACTGGCGAAGGCGAGCTTAAGTGTGAGGCTGGTTCCCAATCAGGAGGCCCAGGCAGTGGCACAAGCTCTCACGACATTCCTACAGGGGCAATTCTCCAAGTTAAATTCAGCAAACAACATGACTGTGACGATCAATCACCAAGCCGAGCCCTGGCTAGGCGATTGGACGAACGAAATCTTCCAGACGCTCGAAGAGGCTATCATGGACGCCTGGGGCCCTATTGATCAGACCGCTGGCCATTCAGCCCTTGGTTCCGAACTCAAGACAGCTGCCCCAGAGCGCCAGAGTACCGAAAGCATCGACGGCAGTGGCGCAAAGGATACCCACGGCTACTTCAGCGGACACTCTAAACGCCCATCAACCGCCACGAGCTCAGTCCTAGCGAACGGAAGCCTATCCCAACAGCCCTTGACGCCCCTAACCGAGGCCTCTCACAAGCTGGCCTCCCTCACCTCCCCCACCAATAGCCCCGAAAGGACCAAACATCCGCGTCGATCCTCCTCAGAAACTTCTACCACAGCTCCCCCAGCTGCGCGGCGCAAACCTCTCTTCATCCGTGAAGGTGGCTCGATCCCCGCTATCCGTTTCCTGGAAAAGGAGTTCGATGCGCCCGCCGCCCACTTCCCCGTCGGCCAGGCGAGCGACTCGGCACATTTGGATAATGAGCGCTTACGGTTGGTGAATCTGTATAAAGGGCGGGATATCTTTAAGAAGGTGTTTGGGGAGTTGCCTTTGAAGTGAGTTTGAGGTGAACGCGAATCTCAGCATGTCGGTGTATGAATTCATTCTTCCAAGTGCGCGGGGACGATGTAGAGGAGTGAGCCACTTTCGAATGTTGCATTTATGTTTGGGTCGTGTTGTTTTGCATAGCGAGGGATGTGTCTCATTATAAGATGAAGGGGCTTTTGATGACCTGTGTTAGATACCTATGGAAATGGCAATGTTTGCTTTGATAGAATCGGACTTCCATGTGAGACTGATGTGAGCTAGACAATGCACGGTGGCTCTCTAGCCGTCGCTGGATGTGTCTCCACTGATACAGCAAACAATGTTTTGCTCTCTTCTTGTCTTGCACGGCAGAGGTCTCGTGGATTTAAGAAGTCTTCTCCGCCACTACTGTGCTACTCAATTCCTACAGCAACAACAAGATGAGCAGCCTCTCCGATTACCAAACGCTGCGAGAGCGATACAATGCGTTCTTCAGACCCAGGGACACGACTTCACGCTCCGGACAATCGGAGGAAATCCGCATGTCGCCTCTCGTCTCCCTCAAAGTCAAAGATGCCCTGGAAAAGCAGTCGTCTACTACCCCCGCCACCACCCTGCTACCCCAAGCCCGGCTCCTAGGTCGTTCTGTCGATTCTCGTCTGCCAAACATTGCGGCAGAAGAGCCGATTTTGTACAATGTTGACGCGCCCAACTCGACTTTCCTTTGTGGATCCCAGGGGAGCGGGAAGAGCTATACGCTTAGTTGCTTGCTGGAGAATTGTTTGATGAAAGACGATCAGTATGGACCGCTGGACAATGCGGTCGCCGGAGTCGTTTTCAATTATGACGCAGACCTGTCAAACGTCACTGCAGAGACGGCTAACTTGTGTTCGCGTGGAATGAAAGTTCGGGTCTTGATCTCGCCATCGAACTTCGCGGCGCTGGAGAAGGCGTATAGTGACCTTGAGGGCGCTAGCGACAACCTTGTCGTCCAACCTTTGCTGCTTGGCAACGCTGACTTGAATGTGTCTCGCATGAAGCGGCTGATGGCTTTCTCGGACGAAGAGCAAAATGTACCGCTGTACATGGAGGTGATGATGGAAGAGCTCCGGAAGATGGCCATTTCACAGCGGCCATTCACATTCGCTGAATTCGACCAGCGTAGGGAGAACCAGAAGTTCAAGGAGGGTCAGGATTCGATGCTCAAGATGCGTCTAAACTTACTGAAGAGTTTCATGAACAAGGACCACACGAGCCAAGAAGGCCTTTTCAAGACCGAGCCTGGTACCTTGACTATAGTCGACCTCACCGATCCTTTCCTCGACCCTGCAACAGTCTGCATGCTCTTCGACATCTGCCTCGCGCTCTTCAAGCAGAACCGGCCCAGCAGCGGTCTCGTCATCGGCCTCGATGAAGCCCACCGCTACCTCAACAAGTCCTCCGCCGCCGACGCTTTCACCGAAAGTCTCGTCTCGACCATTCGCATGCAGCGGCACAACGCCACGCGCGTCATCATCGCCACCCAAGAACCTACCATCTCCGAATGCCTGCTGGATCTCTGCTCCATCAGTATCGTGCACCACTTCAACTCCCCCGCGTGGTACACGGCTATCAAAGATCACCTGGGCGGTGCGTCGGCGTTGACTACGAGCGCCGACGAGGGGAAGAAGATGTTTGAGACTATTGTGGATTTGCGGGCTGGTGAGTCTTTGGTTTTCTCGCCTTCGTCGTATCTGCGCGAGGATAAAGGGCAGGTTATGAAGCTGGGTTCGGGTTTTGTAAAGATGCAGACGAGGTTGAGGGAAGGTGTCGATGCTGGGAGGAGCGAGATGGCATCGGGCTGAGTGGGTGGTTGATCGGTTTCGCAAGGAAATGGCATCACGCGCGGAAACTGGTGCATGATTCGCATGGCCGTATTGACTGATGCTCTCGGAAGCAATGCCATCATTCGCCACCTTGGCCTAATCGCATAGAGAATCTAGTTGTCTTCAGAGTGGTTGTCAATTCTTTAGCTGGAATGCGGATTGGATATTTAAAAAGCACGGCTTATTCACAGCACTTTGGAAGCCGATACTTTATGCATGTACTTCTTACTCAATACTTAGTTGGCTCGCGTTGAGCTCAAGCAACAGTAATCGCTACATGATTACGATCAAAAGATTGAGGTGAGGTTGAAGCGGACGATAGACATGTCGGATCTATATCAGGGCAAATAATCCGATGCACGTTTCCAGCATTCCCGCTCTCCCGCTATCACTCTTCAATTGGTAGTTTCAAGACGCGTGACTTCGTTCCAAGTAGATTCGTACATTGAATTCTCAGACTGCCGTCGCCTCAGCCACAACGAACAGCGTCGCAATGTGATCCGAGGAAACTGCTTCGATAGAGCGCCCTCGCCGGTCTCATTGAGACCTCGCCTTGTCGGAGCTTTGCCGCGACCTTCGTTATCTCACCGTGGGCTTATGCAGCCAGGTCGCCCTATGTCTACTTCCGGATCGATGGAAACACGGTCGAGACGATTGTAGCAACGCAGATCAGAGCATGTATATGCGCTACCGTGCACTAGTCAAGAGGGGAACAAAAGAAAAGTGCTAGGCTTTATCGTCCTGCCATAGAAAGTTGCAACCTCGGCATACACTATGTCGCCTTACTGGGCCACATTCGGAGTGCGGGATCCATGCAGACCTACCTCCACATCCAACCTTCATCCACCGAGTCCAATATCCATCCCTCGCCGAGACCTTGAAGGGACTGATTTTCGGGCGGATGTTGCTTTTGCCGAGACTACAGCCTTTGCACAAACCTTACTGAAACTCCACAATGCAATCACCGTGGCTTGTCACGACTCGCGACACGGGACATCCCGTAGAAACCTCGGTTCGACATTCATGTGAATCTCTCCTCTTTGAGGCTTGCTCGAAACGCCGAATGTGCCTGGCCTACGGAGGTAGAAAGGATTGATTGACAGCGGCCCAAGCTAAGTGTCAGTCAGGGTTTGGCAGGGTCAGCAGCGACACCCAATCAACCTCGAAACACATCTTCTCTTCCTCATGTGAACGTCCTAGGTTATACTACATGCGGTAATGTCTCAAGTGGCGTTCGCGTGGTTTCAACGTTCCAACTGTTCGCTCAGCGCTATGCTATGTGATCGGCATGGGGAAGAATGTCTAGAGCAACGTTGGTTCCAACTAAGTTCACACAATGTAGGACAATCGCTCCTTTCTTAAGATTCCCGCCTGCACCTCGTTTCCTATCTGTGCTATTGAGAGAGTAATATTGCCTCAATCAGTAACGATGAAAGCTTTCCTATCTCTCCTTCCATGGCTTGCGCTGGTCGCAGCAGACGCTGAAAGCGATACCAATGCGGTCTGCGAGTACCTTCACGACAAGTATCCTAAATACTTTGCCTGGGACACCCTTGGTCCTCACGCACTGGAAACGATTTCCAACGCCTCAACCTACCACGATATCAACTCGGTCTACTGGAACGCCCAAAATCGTCTTTTCCGGGCTGCTTGCGCCTTCTTCCCAGGAAATGCCGAACAGGTCTCCGATGCCGTCAAGCAACTGAACAAGCACCCACAAGCTAGGTTTGCCCTCAAGTCTGGTGGCCATCAGCCTGCACCAGGCTTCTCGAGCACGGACGGTGGCGTTATCATTTCTTTCGAACCGAACTTGGCAGACACTGTTAGGACAGAGGATGGCAAGCACTTCATTGTAGGCCCTGGCGCTCGCTGGGGTGACTCTTATGCGGTAACTCAGAAAACTAATCAGGTCGTTGTCGGTGGGCGACTATCACACATTGGTGTCGGTGGCTTTGCTGTAGGAGGCGGACTGTCTTTCTACTCTGCTCAATATGTGAGTCCAAACTGGTGAGGTTGGTCCTTGTTGAAGATGGCTAACTTGTCCAAGGGCCTCACTTGCGACAACGTCGATCAATGGGAGGTCGTGCTAGCCGATGGCACCGCTCTCAATGCCACTAGAGATGAGAATGCCGATCTTTGGTGGGCCCTCAGAGGAGGTGGAAACCAGTTTGCTATCGTTACGCGCATGTGGATGCAAGCACACCCGCTTGGTGATAATGGTGAGAAAGCAGCGCGTCTCCGATTCCTCTGAAGCTCTTTCTGACTTATCACTTTGCAGGCAAGGTCTGGGGTGGCACTCGTGCCTACTCCAGTGACAAGAAGGATGAGCTCTTCAAAGCTGTTGCCAACTTTGTACGGGACTATCCTGACAAGAAGGCCGCCGTCATCCCGACTTTCCAGTTTGGCCTGCCTGCAAATCTCATCAATGCAATCAGCGGACCGCTTTTCTTCTTCTTCTTCTACGACGGAGAAACACCGCCACCCGGCGTCTTTGACGAATTCGACGCAATTGACGCCCTGTCTGACGAGACCGGCACCAAACCGTACACTGACATCACGGGCGCCGCTGGCGGTGCCAGTCTTCAAGGATTTGGAGCTTCCTTCCGTGAGCTCACTTTCCCCAATCTGCCCACAGAAAACATGACTGCCTTTTATGACGGAGTGTACGACCGTGTCTACAAGCAATCCTTCAAAGACGGTCTTCTGAACCTCAACATCCAAATCATGGGATTCGACCCGCAGCCTGTTTCGAAGCTCATCGCGCAAGCCTCTCAGAACCAGGGCGGCAACGCTCTTGGGCTGGATCCAAGCAGTGGCGACCGAATTTGGATCGAGAACAACCTTCTCTGGACCGGCAACCTGTGCAATGACAAATGTCCTACTTACTCCGAGGACGTGATGAACGACATCTTAGACTTCTCAAAGAGCACCTTCGGTGGTATGAAGCCGACCAACTATGAGAGCGGAGATGTTGACTTCGTTTCGTAAGTACATTGGAAGATGTCCTCTAGTGTACTTGCCGCTGACCAATCTGCTATAGCTACAACCCTCTTTTCATGAACGACGCTGCTCCGAATCAGGATGTCTACTCTAGTTACGGGCAAGAGAATTTGCAGAAGTTGCAGGCGGCAAAGCAGAAGTACGATCCGAGCGGCTTCTTCACCAATCGTCAAGGTGGTTTCAAGTTGCCATCCTAAGTACGTAGACGGCGTCTTGAATTTATTGTCAGGAAGAGGAAATAAAAACACACATACATTTTGCAGACAGACGTATATTAGTTTCAAACTTTGAAAGCAGGGTCAAGATAATATTTGCTCGTAAATCATCATGAAGTTATGTCCTGATAGTCTATGCCAAAGCCGTCCGCAAGATGCGCATAAAGCTGTAAACATCCTCGAATGTGCAGTACAATGCCACAGGTGCAACACGAATGACACCAGGCTTTCGCTTGTCGCAAACAACACCGCCATCCACCAAAGCTTTGCTGACCTGATCCATCAATTCTTCGCGGAGCAGGACGCTGATCTGCGTGCCTCTTTGTAGCGGGTCGCGTGGTGTAATGCAGCGGAATGGCGGTTTCTCGGAGCTAGAGTCTGCTAGAATGCGATCAAGGAGGTGTTGTGCGTATGCCGTCAAGGCCAGAGACTTGGAACGGAGGTCATGCATGCTAGTCTGTCCGAATACCGAGAGCGCTGCGGAAAGGCTCGCAAGGTCTATGGCTGAGGGGTTCGAAAGCTGGTAGCCACCGGCTCCAGGTGTAGGCTCGAACTTGTTGTCCATGTTGAAGCGACTGGACTTGTCGTGGCCATACCATCCTTCTAGTCTGTGTCTGAAGACGGGAATGCTTTCGCCACTTGGTCCCTGCTTGTGCTCTACTTTGCCGTGCCTTTCGTGCACAAAGGCTCCAGCTATAGCTCCAGGACCAGCACAAATGTATTTGTACGTGCACCAGCAGGCCCAGTCGACATTCCAGTCGTGCAGCTTGAGCTCTACGTTGCCTGCTGCATGCGCTAGGTCCCAGCCTACGATAATGTGAGGATACTTTTGCTGCGTGTACTTTGTAATGTGCTCGATGTCCAACAGCTGGCCACTGTAGTATTGGATTCCAGGTAGTAGGATCATGGCGGTTTCCTCAGCATGCTTGTCGATCTCCGAAAGAATATGTTCGGTTGACAGGTAGAAATCGTCGTCCGGTTGGAGTTGCACCATTGACTGCTTTGGGTCTAAGCCGTGCCATTGGATCTGGCTCTCGATAACGTAGTGATCTGACGGGAAGGGTCTCCATTCCAGGATCACTTTGTGCCGCTTCTCCGTAGGGCGGTAAAAGCTCGCCATCATCAGGTGGAGATTCGCGGACAAAGTGTTCATGATCACGATCTCAGAAGGAGAAGCGCCGACTAGATCAGCTGACTTCCGCCCACAGTCTTCGGCCATGTCTTGCCATGCTACGAGAGGCGACTCCTCGAGATTCGTGAAATGCCCACCTACGCCAATCGAGGCCCAAGTTTCAAGTTGAGCATCAATGTAATGACGGACAGCTTTAGGCTGGGCACCTAAAGAGTTACCAACAAAGTAGATCGAGGATTCATCTTCATTGTTGCCGGAACCATGACCATTGGTCTCGCCGTTTGTACCGTTGACGCCATTCGTTACTGGGTGGGTTGAGGTATTTCCTGGAATCGTGCCATCCAGCGCCTTCTTCTTGAGAGAATTCTTGCTTGGCAAGATGAATTGTTGTCTCAAGTGGCGAAGTTTGTCTTGATTGTCGAGTTTGCGAGCATTCTCCAGGCTGTTAGCGTCGGCCGGGTATTCTGGATACTGGCCAGCTCGGAGGCGTTTTGACATAGTAGAGAGATCCATTGTTGACCTGTAGAGAAGCCTTCCGAGATACTGTGCTAAATCTGACAAGTTGTGCGAGAATGTTTGGCGTCCGTATCGCTATGTGTGATTGTGAAGTAGCAGGATGCTTTCGAGCTCTTTAGAGCACTTTGAGGACACCTTGGCCGATGCATGCAGTCCGGGTAAGGTTTGAATGTTGGTTACATCCGTGTCTCCGAAGTTCCGTTGAAAGCGCCAAGACATCTACTCATCCGCGGTTGCGCTCTTTGTGCTTCGTACACCGCATTCACCTAACAATTCCGTCGCATTCACCTCAGCATTTCCATCCGTTGACGGAAGCACGTCAGGGAAGAGACATCCGTCGTCGATGTTGTTGGCATCCGCATGATCTGAAATGACTTGTCAGGCCCAAGCGAAATATAGCCGACGAAATGGATACTTAACAATGTTTCACAGGGCAAGTATAGATCGTAAACAGCATTCTCTCCTTCTTCAAAGACGCACCCAAGAACATGTCTCCTCACGCCCTTACGACTTCAATTCATGACTCTACATGCGACATTGACTTGCTCAGAAAATACGGCATTTCGGAGAACGGTTTCTTGCCCGCTGAAGCACCTCTTCAGTTCCTCCCTGACGAGTACTACCTCCCTTGGGAACTATTAATCCACAATTTGCCTCTCCTCTTGAAGACCGACCAACTGAGAACAGAGATCGACTCGCTCGACGTTCTTCAAACCGACAGCCTGCGATCAGAACCAGAATGGAGGAGAGCGTATGTGATATTAGCTTTCCTCGCTCAGGGTTACGTATGGGGAGGCACGGAAGCAGCTGAGGTAGGTTGAGTAGTGACTCGGAAACAGACGAATGCCAACTCTTGCAGGTCATCCCACCTTCCCTCTCTATTCCTTTCTTAGAGATCTCGCGAAAGCTTGAGCTGCCTCCTGTCCTCACATACGCCGCGAGCAATCTGTGGAACTTCACCAGCACATCCGGTGACTTCTCAGATCTTGACACGTTGAAGACTCTCCACACCTTCACCGGCACACAGGATGAAGTCTGGTTCTTTATGGTCTCCGTGGCCATGGAAGCGAAAGCTGGATGTGCCATACCAGCTATGTGCCGGGCCATGGAAGCGACGCACAACAATGATTACGACATCATCGAAGATGCACTGCACAGATTAAGGCAATGCATAGAAGACGTCAGTCATCTGCTGGAGCGGATGTATGAGAAGAACGATCCGTCCGTCTTCTTCAACCAGATCCGCCCGTACCTAGCCGGAAGCAAGAACATGGCAGAAGCAGGTCTGCCAAACGGCGTTTTCTTTGACCTTGGCGACGGCAATGGCGAATGGACACAGTTGAGAGGAGGCAGCAATGGACAAAGCTCACTTATTCAGTTCTTCGACATTTCGCTTGGAGTCGATCATACCGGCGAGGGCAACATTACGCCTCACTCTCCTGGCTCGCCTCCCAAAGCAGTCACTGGATCCAGCTTCCATGAAGAGGTGCGGGATTACATGCCCGGTCGACATCGTCGTTTCCTTGAGCATGTACAAGAAATGGGCAGTATTCGCGAGTTTGTGATGCGGTCGAGAGATACTGCCGAGCATCAAAGGATAAGAGATGCATACTCTGTGGCGGTCGATGCACTCACTGAGTTTCGCAGTAAGCACATCAAACTGGTGACGAGATACATCATTCTGCCGTCAAGGCAAAAGTCTGTCGCAAAGAAGCAGAACCTCGCATCAGCTTCATCAAAACACAGCGGTTGTGACCAGAAGCTGAGAGGTACTGGAGGCACGGCGCTGTTGCCTTTCCTGCAACAGTCTCGAGACGAGACATCCGAAGCAGCCAACCTGTCAATACCCAGCTGATAGTACTGTGTAAAAAGCACATCTTGCATCCTGTCAACTTTGCGTAACGCCGCATTCTTAGCCTCTTATATTTTCTATTCCGGAGGTTCATGTGATCATGAGAGCTTCCACTTCGCAGCGCTGTCACTGGGGCTAGGAGCGCTACGAGAGGTCAATCTGGCCACCATCGTCAAGCAGAGGGAATAGATTCAGGGTACTCCAGTCCTGCTCAGTCCACTCTTGCGTCCCGTCCATCAGGCCATCGAACATGGAAAAGTCGGGCATTTGAGACCAGGTCTCGAAAAAGTCACGAGAGGGGGTATCTGCGCCATTAGACGTCGGGATCGGCAGGTCTTGAAATGCGGTAAGGCTGGGATCAGGCCCGATTGTCTGCTGAGAGCGACATGTGCGATCTGCTGAGCGGTTGCGTGCACGGATGCCGGATGGTGTTGCCTGTTGGCCGTCCTTTGGCATAAGACCGAAGATATGGTTGCTGCTTGCGGTTCGTTCAAGCCTATCATTCGCTTCCTTTCGGTCTAGATACTGGACAGCCGTGTTCAACAAAGATCTGGCAATCTGAGAGTATTGCAGAGCGTGTACGTCGTTCGCAGCAAAATGCTCCAGAGCCTCGACCGATTGATTTGCTCGCTTTTCTAACCTTCCGAAGCCGCCCATGACCCCGAGTCCAACCACTAAGGAGCTCGCGAAGAGCCATGATCTGTATTTATCAGTATGACACCTCTTATCCCAATGACTGTTTATGACTTACACCAAAAGAGGCATCCTATAGGTGAGGAAATTGTTGTTGATAAGGTCAGCCGTAACATCTACCATGAGGTTTGCTGCGTCGATGCAGGCATCTGCAAGCTTGGATCTACCAGTAGCAGCTGGCGATCTATTGGTCTGATCAGATGCTCTCTCTGGTGACAGTCGCAGGCAGAGCTCGTACACCAGGAACGGACGGGAAGCGAGCATGACAGCATAGTAATATGAAGCAAGTACTTGGCACGCTCCTACGACGGTGGCGGTATCCTGCGTCGCTGGATCGAGTAAAGCTTTCACATGTGGGAGCCATCTATGCGACCACTGACGAAGCTGAGCAGAGATGCCTTCAGTGACTGCAAGTGAGATTTTCCGGCGTGAGTACACTTCGACTACCACGGCTTCCATAATCAGCATGACCTGTGCTGAGGCATTGAGCATGTCGAAGACCTCATTTCCAGAATCGTCGAACTTGCGATAAGCCACTGTGCAGTCTACGTCGGACGTAGCTGGAGGACGGCCCATTAACGTGCTGAGATACAGATCGACAATTCTCAGGCTCTTCCAGAGCTTGTCTCGTTGGCTACCTATTTCGAGCCCAAACCGGGCGTTGACTTCTGTTCGGTGTACGCCGATCGAGTATGCAATCCTCACCCCAAGGCCGAAGAACACGAAGGCACCATTCATTTGAGAAGACCGCAGCATGTAAAGCGTAATAAGGATTGAGGCCTGGACAGTGCTGATACCGGGGTCACCGCTCAAGCTAGTCAGTGTTTGCTCTCTTGCGTACTCAAAGAATACTTGGGATAGACTGTTATCGGTTTCTTGGGCGCCGATGGCAAGGATTAAGTAGTTCACAATCGAAACTGGACCGCGCCTCTGACTACCAGCCGCCCATTTAGCAACCTCCTCTACGAGTGTGACCCTGTCGAACAGATCTACCAGCGATGCTGTAGCGTTAAGATACTGCTCTACACTTTGGAGGACCAGCGGCGTATAGACGTAAGGGGGCATGCTGTTCCCGCCTTGCGAAGTTGTCTTCCCCGCATTCTCCAGGACGGACAGTTGACTCGTTTGATTTGCAAATGCGCTTGGGTCAACTCGGGTGATAACCAGTTGTCTGACAGATTGATAAAATGACAGAGGTGCACAGTCACCAATGAAAACCAGTTTCCCTTGAGCGTCCCGTAAAAGCCTCGCCTCTCGTGGGACTTCGGTTTCCTCTTCGTTTGATTGATCCTGACGCCGTTGCGGTTCCTCATCACGATGTGTAACTGTCGTAGGCGTACGGGTCGCGTCTGCAGGAGTTGCATCCGAGCTCGGAGTAGTCTGTGTAATATTACGCTCCGCTGGAGGCGGCCTCCGACCCTGAGGATTCACGTTCCGGCGTTTCTGGGGTGAGTAATTGCAGGAGTGTGCCATGCGGCGGCTCACGCAGAACGTACACGGCGTCGCGCCGTCGCACTTGACTTTGCGCGATTTGCAACTGTCGCAGGCATTGCCGATGCGCGCGCGAACGTATCGTGGTCCTTCTCGTGTGTCTTGTTCCATCCTGATGCGGTGTTGATGGAACTGGAGGAAGCGCGGAACGGAATGGCGATGCTGAGGCGCCGGAAGCGGACGGGAGTGCGGAAGTGCTATCGCTTCGGCCAAAAACACTGTCGCATCTCCGAATTTGTGTGGCGCGTGCGCAAGCCGATAAGGACCTCTACACTAGCTAGTATAGACCTATTAATATGGAGAGGGTTAGGGTTAGGGTTAGAAAAACACCTTAGACGAGCTATAGAAGGTCGATAGTCGCGCTATAAAAATTTTATAGTAGTAAACAATATTTTAAATATCGATATCTAGCAAGGCTCTAGCTTTAGGTAACGACAAAGGTAGTTATAATACGTAAGCCTACGTCGACAGGTAGAGGCGCGCGCGCTACACAAATTCGGAGGTGCGACAGTGTTTTTGGCGCATACGGTAGAGGGAACAAATTGCAATTTAACACGCGAACTCGTGCTCAACACTCTTCTTACAAAACGACAGCCGAATCATCGCATCATTCATCGGATAAGTCTAGCATTTTAAGACATTGCATGCATTTTGAAATGGTAATTGCGAAGAGTACATGGTAAATTAGTCTAATTATGTTGAGGGCTAGTCTATTGATTACTACTTCTTGGAGATTCCCTCATCTCCGTATCTTGCCCTTGCGTAACTGAGTCTTCAGCATTCTCAACCAGGTACTGGTCCGTTTCCAGCGGCTTGTTTAAATCATAGTGCTTGATGAAAATACTCAAAATCGTTGCGACAAAGGAGACTGCCGCGATGGCGATGTAAACCGTCCGAAGACTGTCAGTGTACGCGGCACGCATCACCTTCAAAGATTCGCCATCTGGCGCATTCTTCATCCACTCAACGAGCCCGGTGGCATCTTTGGCAAGCTCGTGGGCACGATCGGCGAAAAGCGGCTGCTTTGACAATTTACTCGACAGCTCGCTGGAGTACAATTAGCAAAGTCTCCAGTTTTGGTAGACGCAATGGTTTCAACATACTTCTGGAAAATTGTACCTCCTATGGAGATGCCCAGGGTCTGGCCCAGCCCCCTAAAGAATGCGAACATCGCCACTCCGGTCGCCATATGGCGCCCGTCGGAAGCTGCTTGTAGTTGGAATTGCAATGCCGGAAACAAGCTTGGAGTCTCGTTAGCGTATATTCTTTAAGGAATGTTGCAGTGACCTTACCCTCCGAGTCCAATGCCAGCTACCAAATCTGTCAGAAGCACCTGCACAAGCTGAGTGTTGGTATCGACGGCGCATAGAAATCCGCAACCGAGGGTGGTGATGGCCCAACCGCCCCAAACAGCAAAGCGGTATTTTCCAAATTTGCTTATTACGATTCCGGAGATAATCGCCATTGGCGCAACAGTGAATGTGGCCGGAAAGAGGGCTACTCCAGAGATGATCGGACTAAAGCCACGAACACCCTCGAAGTACAGTGGCTGGTAGTACAACAAACACCATAGTGTCATGCCGTGCATAGCAGTTGTCGCGTAAGCAATGTTGGTGGTCCTGTTCCGGAACACAACAGTACGGATGACTGGCTCGATTGCCACGAACTTCTCATGATAGCTCAGAATAATAAGACCAGTGATCCCGAAGCCGATCGGAGAGATGGTGCGCCAGCTATTCCAAGGATACATGATGCCGCCCCACGTCAAAGGAACCAGGATCGCCGTTAAGCTTGCTGCAAATACAACCGATCCAACCCAATCTGCGCGCTGCAGCTTGGTTATGAAAGGTATCGGAATGCTCTTCAGCCGTATAAAGAGCCAGACCAAGATGAAACTGCCCACAATGAATGGTACGTTCAGCCAGAAAATCCATTGCCACACATTCCGGTGGGCGAGAGCACCACCGACCACCGGGCCTGTGACACTCCCGATCGCCCACATTGCTCCAAGAATGCCAACCCAGTTGCCACGGTATCGGAGAGGGACAAGATCGGTCAGGATTACGTTGGTAAGTGCGATAATCCCACCACCGCCAATGCCTTGGATAGATCTGCCTACCAGCATCATCGGCATGTTCTGAGCAGCGCCTGCTACCACAGTACCGGTCAAGAAGAAGAAAACAGCCACTAAAGTGATCTCCTTCCGTCCGAAAATGTGGCTGAAGGCTGCATAGATGGGCTGGAAGATTGTCGAAGTAAGTAAGAAGGAGGTTCCGGCCCAGAAGGCATCCATGGCCGACCCATTCAGTTGCTTGGCCATCACTGGGAGGGCCACTGAGATCGATGTGCCGTCGAGTGCTACGACCAAGGATAAAGATGCAAGGGCGGAAAATGCAAGATAGAAGCGCGTGCCTGGCTTAAACGTGACCGGCGGTTCCTCTTTCTCTGCCATCTGGTGGGCAGCGATAGAGGAATCATGCTTGCCATAGTAACTCGGTAAGGCCGTGCCATCGAAGGCGGATTTCGGTCTGTCAAAGTCTGGTCGTGTGCTAGGCGTACGGGTCTCGGCCAACGCTTCCCTGTCGGCTGGCGACAGTGAGAAGAGAGAGAAATGAGCGGCGGGATTGATGACTGAGAATCGCTCCATGTTCCAGACTGGAGTTGACAATCGAGTATTCGAAAATCACAAGCACCAGTGCTTGCTAAAAGTAGCATGAAGTCAAGATGTTGTTAGAGAAAAGGAAGATCGGGAATCGTCAAGGAAAGAGTCTTGAGATCGACATTGCGGCTTTGGCGGTTGCCACCACCGAGGTTTGTCGACGGTTGCTCTAAACCATGTCATTTACCTTGACCGTTAACTGAAGGTCCGTGTTGGGGACTTGAAACGAGATGTGGTTTCACGGAAGACGCTGTTGGCGTTCGATTCTCGACTACAGATCACTCATCCGACATTCAGCCGCATCTCGAATCGAGTGCTTGTCGTTTTCCGTTCTCGCTTTGGATTAATCCGAACCATCAGGGCGTCCGTCTGTTGTCGGTGGTGAGGGCAGACTAGGACGGCTCAGGCGCGCGTGTGAGATTGAAAACGGAGGAGAGGGCTACTCGGCATCTGACCCGAGAATGTCCGGCCCGACCACCGTGATCTTCCCGACCAGGCACTGACCACGCAACAACCACCGCTCTTCGCTCTGTAACAACGACACATCAACCATGACATGGACCAACACTGGATCTGCATTCCCGTCCTGCTGCCGTCTGAAAGCAGCCCCGCTGGACATCGCAGCAATGATGCACACTTCCCCAGGAACCGAGGACGCAGTGCACTTATTGTCATGTTCAAAAAGCGTCCGAACTCCTGCACAGGTACTCTCCCACTCTACGTTTGACGTTTCACGATTTAGTGTCACCATCGTTGGGTGTGAAACAGCGATCGAGCGCGTTGAAGGTAGGGTTGCCAGTCCAGCATTGCGTTCCTTTCCCCGGCCGATAAACCTTTTTCACCCTCAAACACGGACGTGATTATTACGGCGGAGCAATGCGGCACCGTGGAAACAGGATGATCATGTGGCGCAGACGCGATATGCCATGTGCAGCTCTGCACTTGAAAAGGACGTCTCTGGGATCTGTCTCTTTACTTTCACGGACTGGCATCCTCTCTACTCACTTCACTCGTTTCTTTTGTCTCCACAGCCGCAGGTCGGCCTTCCATTCCTTTGCGGACAGATTATTATTTGATTCGCCCTTGTCACTTACGAGATCTTTGTCAAATTTCTACCGCGACTGGCTCGTAACCATGCTGGGTGTTGTTGGAAGCATTAAAACGGGCCCGATCCTGGAGTACCCCCTCATCGAAAAGAATTTGCAGCGCGACATTCGCCCAATCGTTACCAAAGTTCGCAAAGTCAGAGGCAAGCGAGGTTGGTTCTTGCGGCGACTCGGGAGGTTCTTTGTAGGTCCCGTAACTCCGGAGGGACTAGGTCACCACGCGATACAAGTCGGTGACTACGCATACGAACTGCATACAGACGAGGCAAATCAGAAGTATCTCATTGTGCAGCGGCTCACGGGCGAGCAAATTTGGATGTCAACGGTTAAACACGAGGTGGTTGGCTACACCGACCTCTCTGATGAAGATATCCAGCTTACTTGTAAGTTTTCATAGACCCCCTAATACGGAGTGGTTCAACGCTTCTGACACTGGCGTTAGCAATCAAAGTACAATCGTGGATGCGAAGTAGGCAGAAAGGCCGTTACGATGTGAGGCACAACAACTGCCAACACTTTACCCGGGAGCTTCTTCAAAGGATCCTGCTGCCCGCTGACGGCAGCGACAGCGAATCTGCAAGTCTTAACAGCGGCACGACCTTCTGCGAGAAATCATCGGAGAAGTTCTTTCCATATTCCGATGGGATTCTGGTCACCACGGAGAAGATCACCGTGTGCGAGTGAGGTAGAGAGATGCGAGGGCTCGGGATACAGTACGTTTGCTTGATGAGGCATTGGCATGGCATGTTTACGGCACAGACTGCATTATATTTTTCTTACTTGGATACCCTTCTTAACACCTACTGAACTTTGCACTGTTGATAATAACGCATCTACTTGGCCAAAATTAAT
This sequence comes from Hortaea sp. C3G1500-4, assembly GCA_022701445.1. Taxonomy (NCBI): domain Eukaryota; kingdom Fungi; phylum Ascomycota; class Dothideomycetes; order Mycosphaerellales; family Teratosphaeriaceae; genus Hortaea; species Hortaea sp. C3G1500-4. Next base: position 664,795 of record JAJVDI010000015.1, read on the forward strand.
TTTGCTCTCCAGGACGCAGGCGGCATGGATTGTCTCGCTCCACGTCACCATCTCAGTCCTTGATCAAGATCGATCAATTGTAGTAGTGGCCTTAAGCGGTTGACCAGTTGCGTGCCAAAAGGTTTAGGCTGCCGTTTGGGATCGGTATCAGAATTGACTCGTCCGTCAGCTCTGCAAGCACAGGCCACTAAGCCCTGCTACACCCCAGCGTCTCGACTTCCGCATCCGGGCATGTCTGAAGCATGGATATCCGGTCACGACAACACCCGTGTATGTTCCAGAGAGCAGATGGCGTTCTCAAGTCTAATGATGATCTTCCAACCAAGCTCAGACTGTTGTCGTAGGGATGCTGGCTGAGGGTGGCGGAGGGTGGCGCGAGCGGACCCGATGATGTCTACTTCCTACTTGTTTTCCCTGTTGTTCGAGTTGAGCGAGATCGTAACTCCAACCAACTCTTCTGCTTTCAAGCCCTTTGGCAGGTCCAAAGCTGTCGTTCGTTTCGTCGGGGAACGCTGCACGTTCACCATTTCGTTCTTTTTGTTCTGTTCATTGCGACTCCTTGAAGGATGTCTTTGCCCGTTCTCTTCACTCGGGCGAGCGCAAGCGGCGACTGTACGAAAGACACTTGCCCGGCATCAGCCTCTATCTGTACGACTAGACCTTCATCATGCTTCGATGCTTGGAATCTGAGATGCTGACTACCATTGACTAGATGGCTATGCACCTGACTGGGACTTCAATCTGTTTTTTGCTGTTGGCTTTGGCATCACAGCACTTATTTTCTCCCACGAATCTTTGATATGGCCGAAGTGGCGAGCATACAGTCTGGCGTGTGCAATTGGATGTCTAATGGAATCAGGTGGTATGTTTTAGGTTGGACGCGAAGGTCTCTAATCCTCACTAATGATCTCGCAGGCTATGTTGGCCGTCTCCTGCTCTCTAAGGATCCATTCAGTGACATCGGTTTCAAGCTGAACGTTGTTCTGCTCACCATCGCTCCTGCGTTCATTTCAGCAGGCATCTACATCACGCTGAAGCACGCGGTCGTCATCTTCGGACGACACCTTTCTCACCTGCCGCCAAATGCTTATATGTACATCTTTGTCGCCTGCGATGTCGTCAGCATCATCCTTCAGGGTGTCGGTGGGAGCATCAGCGCCATCGCGGACAAAAAGTCGGTACTAGATCAAGGCGTCAACGTCATGATTGCTGGGCTGGCAAGCCAGGTCTTTACGTTGATGATCTTCTTCGGACTGGTGATAGAATATTTCATCCGATGCCGAAGACAACGGGAGCGGCTGAATTTGGGCACCATCAATCTGGCCAGGTCAGCCAAATTCCGACTTTTCGTTGCGGCGGTGACAATCGCTTTCCTCGCAATTTTCGCGAGATGCTGCTACCGAGTGGCAGAACTATGCAATGGTTGGGGCAGTGAGATTATGAGAGAGGAAAGAGAATTCATTATCTTGGACTCGGAGTAAGTATAGACCTTTCTCGCTGGTGAAGCTAGACTAACGAGGACGTAGCATGTGCACACTTGCTGCAATCACCTTGAGCGTGTTCCACCCCGGTCTGTTCTTGAAGTTCAAAGAAAGGGTACAAATACTGCCCGAGAAAGACTATAGGGAGATGAAAGAGGCGCAAAAGAAAGGGCGACCGTGTCAGATGTGCGGCCGGCCTGCAGGCAACTGGCTATAGAACAGATGGCAGAGACCAGAGTAATGTCGCTTTTCCAACGACGATGTAAGATAGACATTAGTACACGATCGTTCTTCTTTGTGACGATATAGTCTTTGCGGTGGGTGAGCAATTACACGGAGGAAAAGCGCTAGGAGGTATGGAAGCGCCATCGCCAGCTACGGCAGACTGAATGTACAACGAGTCACTGTATCAACTCCTCGAAAGCACCTGCAAATTCGGTTCGCGTGGGCCTCTCTATTACTATTCTACGCCGTTTTGAAAATCGAGAATTGATGCTCTATGGACTCACAGAAGCAGGCCTAGTAATGCGCACACTCGGCATGGTTGTCCAAATCGGGACGTACGGTCCCTCGTCTGTGACAATCCTGAAACCGACGCCAACCCGGTTTGAGTCAGGGCAATGTTTTTTTCAACTGCCAGTGTAGCGGACCACCCCTGCACTTTCTCTTCCCCAACGCAGAATCTCCGCTTAATCTGTAAATAGTCTGTTTCGATGTTCGAGAGCTGTATGATCGTCCATTGCGCAAAACCCTTATCCAACCGTTCGGGCTCTAGACCTAGAGCAATGGAGATTCCTGACAACCTCGTTCCATCCCTCACAAACTCTACTTCACCAACCTAACGCTTGCCTGACACTCAACTCGGAAAGTCTATTGTTTGTCGCTTTTGCTTATCGGGACGTGGATACTATGGATGTACATCTTTGCGTATTGATCCACGGGTAGGGCTTGCGGCACAATGTGAGATAAGGATGAAAGATTGAAGCTAACTCTGATTAGTTTATGGGGTGACCCTTCCCATATGTCAGCTCTTCAAGAAGCTCTCCGATCACGTTACCCACATCAAAGCCTCCAATTTCTGGTAACCAAGAGTAACGCCAAAGCGAAGACTTACGACGGGATTTGCATCGGTGGAGAACGGGCTGCTCACGAAATCGAACACTACATTCACGAACTCTCGTGTAATGGCTTACATACCCGTCGGATCAGCATCGTCGGCTACTCTATGGGCGGACTTATTGCGAGATATGCTATCGGCGTGTTATTCCAAAACCGACTATTCGACTCTGTCCAGCCAGCCAATTTCACAACCTTTGCAACACCACATGTGGGTGCTAGTGTCAAGGCGTTTGGTGGCATCGACAGTCTGATAGACAAGTTTGTCTCGCGCAGACTAAGTGTGACCGGCCAACAACTTTTCCTCGTGGACGACCATCTCGGCAGCGGTAAACCCCTCCTTTATTTGCTCGCCGAACGAGACAGTATATTCGACCAAGGCCTTTCTTGTTTTCAACGGTTTGCCGCATATGGAAACATCACCGGGGATTATTGTGTACCTTATACCACTGCTACGTTCGCTTTGAGTGATCCTTGGGCAGAGCTTTTGCCGAGAAGTGGTCAGAAAGATACCGTTAAGCCCCCGACTGATGCTACGGTGAAGGATGTGTCTGAAAGCAGCAGTCGAGCTGAGAGCAGAATGCTTTCGCGAAGTAACCATGTAATTCGACAAAGCGCGGTGTATACAGTCTTTGGGCTCGTGAGTCTGATCTGTATGCCTCCAGTCCTGGCATACTCGACATATCAAACCATACTTTCGAAACGGAGAATAAAGCAGCATCGAGACGGAAGGACGGGAATTGACATTGGACGCTACTGCATCGGCAGAGAGGCGTCTACGACCATCATCGGCCGTCAAACTCCTTTCAAGGCGATCCAGACAGCGCGAGAGCAGTCTGTCCAAGTCGAATGCCTTCTACCAACACCGCCACCGACGCCGCCTGGGTCTCCAAATGCGTCGACCGTAGATCTTGCTTTGCCGCAATCGGATACAACGTCCGATGAAGGCAAAAGTGACGAAGCATCTCTGATGCCGACGATCTCATCAATACCTTCGGTGTTGCAGATGAAGATGGAAATAGCACGCAATCTTGATCAACTTCCCTTCAACAAATTCCCTGTGCACATACAACGGACAAGACACGCACATGCAGCGATCATCGCACGGGCACCGAAAAAGATATTTGCCGAGGGCCGGGACGTCTGTGAGCACTGGGCACAACGATTTGTTATATGATGTCGCAGAGGACACGTCTAAAGCAAGCAAGCAAGCCGTTAGCCGTTTTCGCTGGGCATCGGCATATTCCAACTTTGACAGGGGAGTATGGAGCGCAAACACGAGCCGTCATTCCCTTTGCTGAACTTGTCTTACACGGAAGTTCTATCTGGAGACATCGAATTATCTGATACTCTGCTACCCTCATCGCTGCTCAACGGGCAGATCTACCTTTAATACGCTGAGGGCAACTGACTTATTCTCCCGCCATCCGTAACAAGGCATTCACCATTGAGATAAGCTCCCGCCGGGCTCGCCATGAACAGAATAATGCCAGCCAGATCCTGCTCGCTGCCGGTGCGCTCTGCCGGGCTGTTCTTAGCCTCCATCACATGGGCATCGGCAAAAGCTCCTGGATGGCCAGATACCCCACCGAATTCTTGCAGCTTCGTCATCTGGCCTTCCGTCATCTCTGATGGGTAGAGACCGGGCGCAATCAGGTTACATCGGATGTGGAACCCATTCTGAGAGAAGGTGGTACTGAGCATTTTGACCAGATGGTTCACGGCGGCTTTGGAGGTGCTGTACGCGAAGCTACTCGCAAGTTGGCGACTGAACCCTGCAATGGAGGAGGTCACAAGCACCTGGCTGTCCTGGGGGACATTTCGTTGCTTGTTCCCGGCATCCAGGAGATCGAGAAAGGCGATTGCGGTGTAATGCACGCTTGTGCAGTTGACATGTAATGCCTTGGTATACTCTTCAAGCTCCGGCTGCCAGAGTGCGTCTTGGAACTCCTTGACTGACGGGATTTCACTCTTTGCATTGATATTCTGGCGATCTTTAGGGCCCATGACGCCAGCATTGGCGTACAATAGATTGATAAAGCCCTGTTCCTGGCGGACTGTCTCGACGACTTTTTGCAGAGATGATTTGTCACTCACATCTCCAACGATAGGCTTGATGTTCCCATTTACACCGGTTTTTGCGGCCTCCCTTAGCCTTTCCTCGCGACGTCCAACTATGTAGACGGCCTTTGCTCCATTGGCGTCCAAGGCTTTGGCTGCATAAAGGCCGAGTCCGCTGCCGCCTCCGGTGATGACCGCTACCAGGCCCTTGACATTGAATAGGTCTTCGATCTTGTTTGAAATCGGCATCCTGCACTCTGAGTTTTGTGTTACGTGTTGGAAGCTACGACAATCCACATTTCAAGTCATTGAAAGCAACCGTAGAAGGATGCTCCACAATGACGCAATCATCTTTTGCGATTTCCACCTGCCTATTCTAGTCGATCGAGAGGAGATGCTTCCATCCTCGCCCTTACAATGGTAGGTGATCGAGGCAAATTTGATTTCAGTACAAGAGGCATTGGGTTAATGGACACCCTACATGTCATATTACGTTTCACACCCCAGCGTTTCTCTTTTCCCACGTCTTATCAATCACCTGCAGACTGCGCTGACTACTAGGAACAACATCAAGAGCCTTGACACTTATCCTCTCCGGCTGCTTAACCATGAAAACCGCTGCTTCGGCAACATCTTCCGCCACCAAAGCCTCCATGCCTCGTACAAAGTCATCATATTGTCCCTTATCATAGCCAACCCGCTGCTCGTGGAAATTGGTCTGTACAACTCCCGGTCGGAGAGCCAGAACTCGCACGTTCGTCTGCTGCAACTCCGTCCTCAATACGTTCGTGAAGCCTTCCTGGCAGGCTTTCGCGGAATGGTATACCGTTTCGCCGGGGAAAGGAGGCACTTCGAGCCCAGTGACGGACGTGACGTTCACAATCGTCCCGCGCTTTGCTTTGACCATGCCGCCTTGATTGAGCATGGCGTGCACCGCGCCCATGAAAGCGGTGATATCTGTGCCGATCATGGGAGAGATTTCGGAAGTCATTTCCTGCTCCCAGAACGGTTTGGGAGCTCCTAGAGCCAACCCGGCGTTGTTGATCAAGATATCGAACGCACCGCCAGAAGCTACATCGATGCCAAGATCTCCTGCCGCCTTAGAGACTACGCCACCTGTCGCGGCCGTATCTTGTAAGTCTATTTGGTAGAAGAGGACCTTTGAACTTTGCTTTTTGGTCTTCGCAAGTTCAAGACATTCATCTTTCACCCGCTGCAGTTTGTCTGGTGAGCGAGCCAGTAATGCTAAGTTCGCTCCTTCGGCGGCAAATGCAATGGCAATCGCGCGCCCAATGCCCTACAGTAGTCAGCCATGGTAACAGCCTAAGCCCTGATAATTGTTCCCGTACCATTGATGCGCCAGTAATAAGAACATTTTGCCCGTGAAGAGACATCTGTCAACACTCAACGAATTAGCTCAGCGTCTTTGAAGAAGAAGGAAGAAGGAGAAGGGACTAAAAGCGAGTCCAGTCCGTTGAATTGTTTTCTCCTTCTTAGACGTAGTAGAAATATAGTAGTCGTCGACCCTTCTTACTAATTCTCAGCACGCGAAATCCCCCCCAATACCACATACAGCAAGAGATCCCGTCGAACCCTAACGACAGAAGTGGGACCTCCAAACCTTACAGTTCCAAGATTTAACGTCATCTTGCATGAGACTTAGCTGCGACCACATTGCGCTACAGTTTACATGTTCACAAGAGTGAGCAGGACCAGGACCATTGATGAATAGTGTCCGGGAACACAGTGTCATAGATTCTATAACAAAATGTCACGGATTCAGAAGCCGCACGGACCCGAAAAAAGTGCAGATGATAGTATCTCGGCGGTATCGATTCGTACAAATAGTCTACATAAAACCCCTCCTCCTCATTGATAATAGTGACATGGCTATTCATACAACACAAACCCCAGCTAGCACGGAAAATCGCCGCCTCGCGTAGCAAGAACGCCACCCAGAGGTAAGAGCTAGGGAAAGCTAAGAAGCCCTCGTCTCACAACCTCAGCTCATCCAAGCCCAAGAAGCCGCTTATTCTTCTTAATAACCTTCTTCAACGCATTCTCCTTCTCATCCGCAACGCGTTTCGCCTCATGTAGTTGCCGCTCCGTAATATCCGGACTCGCATGCTGCGCCGTCGCGACATTCTCCGTCCCTTGCGTCCCACCACCACCACCAGTAGCGACACCCGCCTGGGCTACTCGACCATTCCCACCACCTGCTCCGCCACCAGAAGCAGAAGGCGGCGGCGTGACGGGCGGCATGACGAACTCGTTGATATACTTACTCGCCTCGTCGACGAGGAAAGCGCCTTTCTTCATCGTCGACCCGTCCTGCACCATCTGCTCCATCACACTGACGCCCCGGCCGCCCGCATTCTCGAACTGGCGTTTCAGCGCCTCGAGGTCGATGGACGGGAACGGGGTTTCGTTCTGCGGTTTGCTGGGGTGGAAGCGCAGCTCGTCCGGCATGTCGCGGAGCGCGCGTTCCAGGTCCATGAACCGCGTCTCGAGTTCCTCGGTTAGGGCGCGGAGGTGCGCCCCGGAGCCTGTCACCATGCCCCGGTCCCACATCCGCCCGCCTTCGCCGCCGTAGTGCACTGCGGACATGGTCCCGCGGAGGAGGGCGTCGACTTCGTCCTTGGTGAGGTTGAGCTTGAAGTCGGATTTCCACGCTGCGGAATTCTGGAGGTCTTTGGGAAGGATGTTCTGGCCGGGTTTGAAGTGTGCGCTGTTCGGGGTGCGGAAGAGACTTTCGATGCACTTTTGAATTTCCGGGCCTTGCGTCTTGAGCTCCTGCATGATCTGCGCAGCGGTCAAGGTTGGGGTAGGAGGTGGTGAGGGCTCGCGAGGAGACGTCGCAGATAACTGAGGTGGTGCTTGTGGGGGCGTTGAGGGCTTTGACGGCTGGCCTGTGGGAGCATCTTCAACCGCAGCTTTCTGCCCGGGAGAAGCAGGGCGACTGCCGGCTGGTGTGCTATCGTTCGTGGCGGTAGGCGCAGCCTTAGCAGCTTTTGGAGTAGGCTCCTTCTCTTTCTTTGTCTTCTTCTTACGGCTGACAATGGCCTCCTGGACTGGTTCTTCAGGAGTCGGCTTCTCAGCTTGCTCCTGTTTCGATTTCTCTTCCTCCAGCTGCTTCGCACGCTCTTGTCTCTCCTTCTTCATCTGATTCTTAGTCTTCGCCCTCACCGGTGCAGTGCCAACCTTACCGGCACCTGGAGGTGGTGGTGACGTAGGCCGTGATTGCGATGCAGATGTCATGGAGATATTATCGGACATTGACACTTGCTCGCTAGATGGCGTGCCCGGGACGTTGAAGGAAGCCACGCTAGGCTGGCGGGAGGGCTGCTTATTCGCAGCAATATTAGGCAAAGTCGGAGCAGGTGAGGATGTCGCTGGCGGAGTCTCACCCTTTGGGGTCTGTACTACACGCAGCGTTCTAGGCGCCTTCTCTCGAACAGATGGCGAGGCGACACTTGGGCTCTCTGCGGGCTTTGGCGCCTGCGACGTACTTCTTTGTGGAGCCTTGCCGGGTGTTCCAGTCTCTGCAGAAGCAATCTTAGACGCAGCAGCAGCATTTGCCTCATCGCGCTTGTCCACTGCGGCAGTGATATCAAGCTTACCAGGATGTTTTCTCTTGTCCTTTTCATCCTTCTTCGCCTCTACCTCATTCGGGCCGGCTTTCGTCGCACTTGACTCGCCTGTCTGATTTGGGCCAGCGGTCTGTGCTGCTGACGACTGTGAAGCCTGCGGTTGTTTTTCAACTTTGTTCGACTCGGGCGCAGGAACAGCATCTTTTTTCGACTTCGGAGGAGGTCCAGTCTTTGCCGGGGTAACAGGGGGCGTATCCTCGGCAGCTTTCTTATCTGTAGGAACGTCCTTCTTCTCGGGAGCAGGAGCAGTCTTTTCTTCAGAAGCAGACGGCGTTGCTTTCTCAGCAGACGGTACAGCAGTCTTCTCGCCAATCGGGGCGAGTGTCTTCTCAGCACCCAACGGAGCATCTGGATGCTTGGCCTTGGACTTCGAAGCCTTGGTAGGAGTCTCAGGGAAAGAAGGCTCATTCTTCAAGTCTTTGGTGGTAGATTCAGCCTTGAGTTCATCTTTGCTCTCCTTCCCATCTTTCCCTTCCGTAGCCTGCTTTCCTGGTGTGCTGACTCTCCCCGGCGTGCCCGGCCGCAACGGTAATGCAGGAATGACTTGATTGCTGACCTGTCGTCGTAGGCTTGCTCGACTGCTAGGCCTAGACGTTGGTCTAGAGCCGGTATCGTCTTCCAAATGCGGTGGCAAGGCGGTCGGCTTGGAAAATCCAGGTGGGATGGAAGGGGTGGAGCGGCGGCTTTCGTTGGCAAGTGCCTCGAAACCTGGTGGTACGGGTGGTGTGGAGCGGCGCGATCCTACATCGTCGTCGAGCGGATGGATACTAGCTTGCCGGGATGGGGGAAGAGAGGCAAGGTCGAAAGAAGCCCCGTCATCTGAAGAAGACAGTTAGCACAACTTCATACTAATCCCGAGACAAAGAAGGAAGGGGCAAGGTTGCAGGGTTTCCTCCTCTTGAGTGCATGGCAGCAGCAGATACAATGGCGGCGATGGTGGGCGGCAGCAACGAAAGCTAGACTACAATGTTGAAACAGAACGCTCAAAGCACGGCTAGGTACAATCCCGCCGCTCTGGCACGTCACGGTAGGCAGCTCTCGTAGTTGGGCATTGGAAGAAGTGTTGGTAGTAGTAGAAACTATCTTCGCCACTATCAGCCGCTGCCGCTGTTGTAAACGGAGAAGTGAGCATACGTACATGATGCGGCGTGCCAGAAGAAAAAGGGAGCGTGAGTGACATGCCTCGCTTGCCAGCTGCTTGTTGCCACCCCGGAAGTCCCCAGAAAACGCCATGCTTTCGACCCATCGCCAAGCCGTCGTGTTTGCACAACGGAAGGCCCCATGCCCAAGGAAAGCATTCGCCAGCCGAGCCGGTACAGCAACCAAGCGCTTTGGTGCTCATCCAGGCTTAGCCATCCCAAACACCTTGCAAGAAAAAGCACACATGAAGCATAAAAGAGTAAAATCATGAACGCCAGGGTGCCTCGCTAATTCACCACCGCCCGCCATAAACACCGCCGCCGCCATGCATCAAGTTCGAAGGCCCATACATGCCACCACCATGTGTACCCGCACTGCCAGCCAGCCCAGCAGGAGCAGAGGCTTGAAAGCGGTTTTGCATCATGTGCGCAGCAGCCGCATCCCCAGGCATATCCATCAAGCCGGAACTTGCAGACGAAGATCCAGCGTTCGCACCATGCTGTCTGGAATGCTTCTTGCCTTTCTTCTTGCCGCGTTGTTGCTTCTCGCCATCAGGAAAGACTGCTGCGTAGTTCGGATGTTGAGGCTGCTGTGCTACGTATGCCGCTGGGGCTTGACTGACAGCGGCTGGGTACCCGCTGAGACCAGCAGCGCTAGTGTAGTGGTTAGGGGGGCTAGAGAAATGCTGGTGTAACTCACGTTTCATATCCATTGCGCTACCTCCACCGATGCTGCCAGCATCACGGCCACGGAGGAGGTTACGCATCATTTCCTCCTGTGCGTTGTTACGGTTCGCAGCCTGAGCACCGAAGGCAAGACCTCCAGTGGCGAAACCATGACCCTGACCGAAAGTCATACCGCCACTCACTGGTGGCGTACCCGTCGTCTTGAGGCCTGGCGGCGGGCCCTGGACATTGCTGGTGAAGAAGTGCTGGTTCGTCTGGCCTCCGAAGCCACCCTGTTGAGGCATCATGGAAGATTGCTGATTCATCAGCTTCTGGTTGGCCACCGGCTTGACAGAAGCGGATGCCGAAGCTGTGTCATTTGCGAAGGAGAATCGCGAGGTATTCCGCTGATGCCCAGGTGGATTCGCAGACTGCTGGAAAGATGCTTGCTGGTTTAGAAAGGCCGCTTGCTCGTTCGGAGACTTCATGGTTTGCAGGAGGAGCTGTTGGTGCTGTTGTGGTGTCAGACCACGCTCACTGATTCCAGCGGGACTTGACACGCCGCCAAATTGGAATCTCGGATCAAGGCCACCCTCTTGCCCTGGAGGACGAATAGCACTTGCTTGACCTAGTGGCTGACGATCCTCAGGCTCGCCACCAAGCTGCAGACTTCCACTCATTTCCGGGTTCTCTTCCTGTTCTACGGCGGGTGGCTGCTGAAACTGCTGCGCCTCTTGTTCCATCCGCCTCTGCTCTTCCTCGCGTTGGCGCCGTATCCTTCTCTTTGCGCCGCCATTCTCGTCAAACAACGGAGGGTAGTTCTTGATAATCTCCACGTCAGCCGAAGGCAGCGATGATACGTTGAAGACGAATTTGAAATCGTCGATGTTGAAGTTCTTCAGCATTTGCAGCAGTGGTGAGATCGCCTTGGGCTGCCGTATCCGTGTCTGTCTCGGTGCAGGTTGACTCGTAGGTTCCGCTGAAGTCGCTTGAGAAGTCGCTTGTTGCGGCTGTTCCGGCTGCGATGACGCTGGCGTCCCAGCTCTCGCTCCCTGCTCCACAGAAGTGCTAGGAGGTCGGCTGTCAGGTCTAGCGTGCTGAGGTGGCTTTGAAGCCCAGCTTGCGGTCGAAGGGAGCGCAGGACGGTCAGGCGCCGGACTGTTGGGCGGTTGATCGCTGCCCTGCCGCATCATAGGCTGAGAAGCAGCTACCGGCTGTTGGGACTGAGGAGGTGGCTGTCTTCCTCCTTCGTCGCGCTGCGATGATCCAGCATTCAAGGAAGACAAGTCAGCGCGGGAATAGCTTTCGTTCGCCTCGCCAGGCTCATGTAAGAACATGCACTGCCGGTTCTGACACTGTTCGCCTCGCAAATATGCCGAGCAATATTTCGTGGTTCCAAATTGGGCGCGCAAGGTCCGGTCTCCATTCTTAGTCCCGTTGACGGCTTTGATACAGGATTCGGCATCCTCCTTGCTTTCATACGTGACATAGACGCCCACGGAGTCCGGATGTATGCGGTCGCGGGCCTTGCTGACAACAATCTTGACAATCTTGCCGTACTGTCCAAAGTATTGGTCGCCTCGTAATGTCTGCAGTAGCTGCTCTTCGTGCGACGTGGGCTCGAGACCGGTGACATAGACCAGATTCTTTTGAACCACGCGAAGCCCAGCGAGGTGCTTCCGACTCAGGTGATCGGCCTCGGCCCTTTGCTTCTCCTTCTGTAGTGCAGCTTGGGACTTCTTCTGCTTTGTAGCTTGCCGTATCTTGTGCGCAGCCTTTTCCTCCTCGGTTGGCGGATTATAGCTGATATCCTTTTCGCTGTACGGTCGTCTACAGGCTGGACACAGGCCGTTCATGTTAGTCTTGACATTGTGATAGCAAAACTGGCAGACCTGTATGGATTGGTTAGCTTCTCATATTCCGTGGCGATTTCAGGTATGGCATCTTCACCTGGTAGCCGCATGGACAGGGCCTGAAGCCCTTGTCTGTGAGGTCGAGCTCCTCGACGCAAAGTGGGCAGGTCTCTTCCTCATCGTCGTCGATGAACTGATCTTGCAAACTTCGCGCCATCATCATAGGGGTAGACATGGAGGTCATGAGGAAGGTGGGGAGACGCGTGAAGAGGCGGCGGGGGAGAGAATCGAGAGCGCACCCAGTCGGAGGAGTGCCGGCGGCGACGGATCCAGGGTTGCTATACTATTATGATTATTACCGGCGGAGAAGGGAAGCGAAAAGACGGGATCGCGTCGTGGAGGTAGGAGGGCGGTGATGATGAGGCGGTGATGGGGGGTGGGTGGGTTGGTGGTGGAGTGGTTTTCTGAGGTGGCTTCGGTGGTGCATGGGTTGCGAAGAGGTTCAAGCCCAGGAGACTTGTCGCAAGCGAAGCCCGGTCCGTGCGCGGGGCGGATAGAGCCGTATGTGCATGACGGCCTCCGAGCAGCAGCAGCAGCAGCAGCAGCAGCAGCACCGCAGAGACGGAGGGAGGACTATCGCCATCACATCCCGGCAATTACACCCCATTATGGCCGCCAGACACTCAGTAGCGACGCCTTTCCGGCTGGTCGCCCACGCGGCCAAGGACGGCGCAATGGGCGCTGCCACCCGGAGGAGCTTCGCCACGAGCGCACTGCGGGCGAAAGAGATCGCCGGCGACACGTCCAAGGCCAACAAGAGCAACCTGCCCGAGGGCGATGTCAGCGAGCTTCCGAATCTGCGTCACGCCCAGCGAGGGCCACAGGGCAAATTACACGCCCCGATTGTCAACCCGACCGGTATGAGAGCGGCCGACAGCACACGGGAGACACCAGCCAGTCCCATGCCAAGGCTAACCCGGTAGACAGACAAGGTCGCACACAAGGCCGACTCGCTACACCAGTACGGCCAGTATCTGCTGTCCTGTCTGCCCAAATACATCCAGCAGTACGTGTGAATAGGGAGCCTCGCGCAAGACAAGATCCAAAACTGACCCCCAGCCCCCAGGTTCTCCGTCTGGAAGGATGAGCTCACCATCTACATCCCGCCCTCCGGCGTCATCCCCACCTTCTCCTTCCTCAAATACCACACCGCCGCCGAGTTCACCCAGGTCTCCGACATCACCGCCGTAGACTACCCCACCCGCGACCAGCGTTTCGAGGTCGTCTACAACATGCTGTCCGTCCGTCACAACTCGCGCATCCGGGTGAAGACCTACGCGGACGAGGCCACGCCCGTCCCGTCTATTACATCTCTCTACGACGGCGCCAACTGGTACGAGCGTGAAGTCTACGATCTCTTCGGTGTCTTCTTCGTCGACCACCCAGATCTGCGGAGAATCATGACCGACTACGGCTTTGACGGACACCCCTTGAGGAAGGACTTCCCTCTGACGGGCTACACCGAGATCCGATACGACGAGGAGAAGAAGCGCATTGTCGTCGAGCCGCTCGAGCTCACCCAGGCTTTCCGTAACTTCGAGGGCGGTACAGCGGCTTGGGAGCAGGTCGGCCCTGGCAAGGACCGGAAGCCGGAGTCATTCAAGCTCCCAACGCCTAAGCCAGAGCCGAAGGAGGAAGAGAAGAAATAGATTATCAGAAGTAGAATGGCCGGTGTATAGCTATTTTGTAAATATGCGCGTATGGTTTGATGAAAATCAGTCTGGACTTCACGTCTAATCTTCTGCCGTGCTGGCGCCTGCGACCCGTCACACGGACTCTTTCGCCCAAGTCATGTTCCTAGCATCATAACGGTATGTATTCCACCTTCTCCGCAATCTCGCTTATTTTTATTCCCCTCTGTGAGATCTAGGACAGGCTTCAGCACGGCTATCCCCGCAGGTCGGCCTGCGAATTGCCCCATCATTTCGTAGGCCCGAAAGAAACCGGTTACCCGAAGCGGTGCTAGCGGCAACCCGCACCTCACTTTTCTACATCTGACAAACATGAAATAATAAAAAAAGGATACAAAATCCCCATCAGGACCTCTACAGCACCATATCCGTCTTGACGGATACACCGGGAGACGGCAACGATGCCTCCCAAGGCCAACGGCAATCTGACCTACGTCGAACCCCAACCCATCAACACCACCAACGAGCGCACTCCGCTCCTCAACCCTCCTGACGACCAAAATGAAACCTCCTCGCCAGACCAACCCCCGACCCTCGAATCCCAAGCCGCACAAGAACAACGCGAACACGACGCCGGCACGGTGCCTCTCGCAGACGAACCCCCGCTCTCGCGCCTGCTAGCCACCATGTCCTGCCTCTGGCTCGCCACCTTCTTCGCGGCTATGGACTCCACCATCGTCGCCACGCTCTCGACGCCGATCACGGCCAGCTTCGAATCCGGGACGCTGTTCTCCTGGATCGCTTCGGGGTATCTGATCGCTAATGCGGCTACGCAGCCGCTGTCCGGGAAACTGACCGATATCTACGGTCGCAAGGCGGGATTGGTTTTCGCTACGAGTTTTTTCGCTGTGGGAACGCTGATCTGTGGGCTCGCGCCTACGGGGGCCGTGGAGATTGCTGGCAGGGTCATTGCGGGGATGGGTGGGGGTTGTTTGAATACGATTTCGGTTTTTATCGCGTCCGATTTGGTTCCCTTGAGGAAACGGGGTGTCTGGCAGGGGGTGAGTAATGTGGTGTTTGGGTCTGGGATGGGGCTTGGAGGGATCTTTGGGGGTGCTGTTCATCAGCGGTTCGGGTGGCGGTACGCTTTTTATATTCAGGTCCCGTTTATTGTTTTGTCAGGCGTGGCGGGGAGTCTGACAATTAAGCTGCCGACTAAGGAGTCTGATCGGTCGAGGATACGACGGGTGGATTTCCTGGGAGCTTTCTTCCTGGTGGCGACTTTGGTTCTGCTGCTCCTTGGCTTAAACAGTGGCGGAAACGTCGTTCCCTGGAATCACCCCCTCGTCTACGTCTCCCTCCCACTAAGTGCAGTCTGCCTCGCCCTATTCATCTACATCGAAGACCGCGTGGCCCCCGAACCCATCATCCCCGTCCGGCTCCTCCTGAACCGCTCCGTCATCTCCGCCTGCCTCACCAACTGGTTCGTCACCATGGGCGTCTTCGCCATGCTCTACTACGGCCCGGTCTACTTCCAAGTCGTACGCGACCTCTCCGCCACCGAAGCCGGCGCCCTCTTCGTGCCCTCCTCCATCGGCACCGCCCTCGGCAGCCTCGGCTCCGGCATCCTCATGCGCGCCACCGGCCGCTACTACCTGCTCAACGTCGTCATGCAGATCCTCATGATCACCGCCTGCACCGCCATCCTCGCCACCTTCAAAGCCTCCGTCAACAACTACACCCCTTTCCTCTGGATGTTCATGATCGGGACCTCGTACGGCTCCATGCTGACTATCACCCTCCTCTCCCTCATCGCCGCCGTCGACCACAAATACCAGGCCGTCATCACTTCCGCCTCGTACGCTTTCCGCTCCACCGGTTCCAGCATCGGTATCACTATCGCGTCCGCTGTTTTCCAGAACCTCGTCAAGATGCGTCTGTACGATCGTTTTGGCGATGTACCTGGCGCTGCGGACGAGATCCGCAGGATCAGGGACTCGTTGGATGAGATTAGGCATTTGCCGCCGGGGTGGCACGATGGGGTTATTTTGTCCCATGTCGAGGCGCTGAGGGGCGTGTGGACGGTCATTCTGGGGTTTGTGAGTTTGGCTGCCGTTGTTAGTTTGTTTATGAGGGAGTTTACTTTGCATAGTAATCTGGAAAGGAAATAGAGGGATGGTGTGAATGTTCATGTGAATGTCATCTTTTTCACATGTTCAGATTTTCAGTCTGAATTCGGATCATCGACCTCAATTCACAACTCTGTTTGCACGTCCCTCGCCCCTTCCTCGTGTTGTGGTCGATGCGTGCTCGGGTTTTATTCCTTCACTCGAACTTCTGGACCTCGCACAGCTTGCACTGATCATCTTCTTCGAACAAAAGCCAGGTTACCACTCACAACCATGGATGAAGCCCTGAAGGTGGCGACCGGCGATTTGGCTCTCGCGGTCAACAGGTACGTATTATATGCCTCGAAGTCGGAGTAAAGAATCTAATGAACACTCCTAGGCTGTGGGAAGACCGCACCCACGCGGACCTGACCATCGAATGCTTTCCGCGACAATGGAAGGTCCACAAAGCCATCCTCTGCTCCCACTCCGACTTCTTCAAAGTGGCTTGTCAGCCGGATCGGTTCAAGGAAGGCAAGGATAATGTCATCACGCTGCGCTCGCAATCCGGGCCCCCGGACCTTGATACGGTGGCATTAAACGAATGCGATGATCCCGAGGCGATCAACGTCCTCATCTACCACCTCTACCACCCCAACACCGACTACACCACGCTTGCGGGCGGTGCCGACATGAGGCTCATCCTGCATGCTCGGGTCTTCGCTGCCGCTGAGAAGTACGATCTGAAGGGTCTCAAGCTGCAGGCTCTACACCATGCTCGATCCCTGTTGGGGGAGGCCCAGAGTGATGAAGATCTCCAGGAACAGGTGGCCGAAGCCATGGACGCCGTCTACTTGGGTACTGCAGAGACGGTGACGGAGCTCCGGCAGTGTATGAGCTCTGCTTTGCTGCAAAATTACGGCGAGCTGCTTAAAGTCTCCGCTATCCAAGACGCTATCGGGGACATCGACGGTTTGACGTATGCCTTGCTCAAGAAGGCGGCCGAGGTGGTCGGGACTGGCGAATTGCCTGACTGCGGTGCATGCGGGCACCGGTCAACGCACGTGATGAAGTGCGTGGCTCTCTCCCGCACTGTCCCCCGCTGCGAATGGCACGCTAACACATGCGATTGTTGTGAAACTGAAGACTGCTCATGGGAAACAATCTTCAGCATCGATTAGACTAGAAGGACAGTGTTCAACGTAAGAGGCGGAGATATGGTACCGGTGAGGACAGTATTTGAGGCTGAGACGCCTTCACTTTATTCTCAGCCTGGAACGAGAGATAGAGATCATCCAATCTTTTCGATTGAGCTAATCATGAACTTTCTGCATTCACCCTCTTGAGCGTGAAGGCGTCCTTTCACATGTAAGTGCATATGGAATGTCTGCGCGGGCGTTGTAGCCCTGATTCTATTTTCGAACTCCTGCTTCCTTACATCTTTCATCAGCCAGTCTTTCCTTCAATGTTGAGTCCAACTCACATTACCTGTCTCGGACAACCCGCTAGAAATGACGATCGCGGAGGCGGAGCGTACGCTACAGGAGTAATGCAAAGCCTAGATGACCGCAGCAGAAGAAACCCCATCGATTCGCTAACCGTACTCGCAGGCTATGGAGAGACAAGACGCATGCGGATCTGACGGTGCAATGCTACCCAAGACAATGGAAAGTCCACAAGGCGATTCTGAGTTCGCGTTGCGAATTTTTCAAAGCCGCCTGCGAGCCCGGCCGATTTAGAGAAGGCAGCGAGAACTTTATCACCCTCCGCTCACGCCTCGAATCGTCGGAGGACGACAGTAACAACGACGACGCGGAGGGGTGTGACGACCCCGAAGCTATCAACGTGCTCCTGTACCATCTCTACCACCCTAGCACCAAGTACCGCGACATAAACGCCAGCGACAACACGCCCGTCCTGCACGCGCGCGTCTTCGCCGCAGCGGAGAAATACGGTCTGAAGGGGCTGCAGGGACAGGCGTTAGACTTTGCCCGTGAGATGATGAATCAGAGATCTCCGGACAGCGAGCTGCGGGACCAGATGCTCGAAGCCTTGAAACCTATCTACACGGAAACCCCTGCGACGGCGATTGCGATGCGCCGGAGCATGAACTCAGTGCTGTGGCGCAACAATGGCGAGGTGCTCCAATCGCCGCTGTTTCGTGGCGCTATCGAAGAAATCCCCGGGTTGGCATACGATCTGCTCCTGACCAAAGCCACCGAGGATTTCGACAAGAGTGTGCCGCGGTATTGTGGCTGTAGTGATATTGACAATAGCATCTTCAAATGTCAGGACTGCGGAGCGCGGAAGCAGCTTTGCAAGAGACATGAGCGAGGGTGGTACACAGGGGAGGATGTGTGCGACAGGTGCGATACGGGCGAAACGAAGAGGCTTCTGCATGCATGGAACCCGCCGGCTAAGGCATGATCCCGGCGAGAAAGGCTCCACTGTTGCATGCTGGAGGGCTCTAAGGCGGCGAAACGAGGCGGCTTCTTCGTGTGTGTGGGAGAGACCAGCTAAGTCGGAATTCCAGCGAAGGAAAAGCGATGTTGGTGACTGCTGGAAGGGGATAACGCGCGGTATCCCATGATTGCTAGTCTTGGGAAACAATCGAGGCGGGCGGGCCTTTCTCAGCCGTGGACCAGGAATGGCTCATTGGATTCCAATAAAAGAGCGTATAGAGAGGTTCGTAATACAAGCACATGCAATGAGTTCTTTCCTTGTGCACGTCATCTCCGTGCTTCATGTTTGCCTCCGCTTCGCCAGCGACTCGTACGTCAATACCACCAGGACACTTGGTGTCCACGTTCGTTCGCGGCCTTCCCAGCATTTCTCCTAGCTTTTTTTTTTTTTTTTTTTTTACCCCGTATCACCTACGATTGCATTGATATCCCCAACATTATTATGGCGGCCGCCTACACAGACGGTTGTTGGGTACTCGATGCGGTTAATGACGACCTTCCCATCAACGCGTATTAGCAGTGGAGTGACGCCGACCTCGACCCGAACGCCCCAGTTCAGTATGCTTATTGCAAGCGGTGCAGTAAGTCGATCGCCCGTAGTCGCTGCTACAAGCGGCCGGATCACAGGGCGTGCAGCTTCTGCCACAACAACCACAATCCTGGGTGCGAGCTGGTGAGTCCGAGCCTCATCAAGCGCAAAGAAGGCCTCGTGGTATTACGAAGGTAGCTACTGTTGCGCCTGCCATTATCGCGAGCCTGGGAAAACCTGCTCTTTTATTTCGTTCCTCTTAGAGCAATATTCGTCAATATAAGGTATCATACCGTCAGCCGACCAACTTTGTGAAGCGCCGCCGATTGAAATGCCAGCCACTTCCTCACACCAAGAAAAGCCCACGCAAGCAGATTGAGTTCCTTCCAATTCCATCCCACTGAGCTTCCAACCTGAGCATCTTCTCAAATCCCCCCTCACCCCCTCAACTCAACTCCCTCAACGCATCCCACGCCCCCCTCTGCCTCTCCCGTCTCTTCTCCTCACAACCCCCTCCCATCTCTTTCCCTCTCACCACCCCATCTCCCGCCACTCGTCCACCACCATTTCCACCTCCCTCCCCACCACCCACCAACCCCCCCAACAACCCCTCCACCCTCCCCCCCGCCTCCCTAATCCTCTCCACCTCCCCCCTCATCCCCCTCACCCGTCCCTCCATCTCCAGAATCAAACTCTCCCTTGCCTGATGCGGGCGGTACGCATTAATCAGCTCCTGCATACTGCCCACAATCCGCTCCAAGTGCCGTGTACTTTCCTCCCAGGCTTCGGCGTTCTGGCTTTGGGCGCCTACGAGGTGCAGGAAGGTTGTTAGAAGGCTGCGGGACAGGGCGAGGAGGTGTGGGTGTGGGTTGCTGAGGACGCTGGGGTGGGAGGGGTGCAGGGGGTCGATGGAGAGGTCGGCTAGGGTTGGTGGGGTCGGGGTCAGGTTTAGGGGTTGCGAGAAGGCTTTGGGGGGGTTGTTGGCTGTTGTTGTGTCTGGTGGGGGTGGGGGGATGAGGTAGCGGAGTTCGGGCGGGAGGGAGAGGATGTTGAGATCGGGGGGTTGGTGGGCGGAGTGGGGAGCTTCTTCGTCGTGTGGTTGATGTGATGCGAGGTCTTTCCGTTGTCGCTTCAGTTCGGCGGCGTTGGCTTTGGTGAAGTGTTTGTAGAAGGGTGGAGGTTGTGGGAAGGGCGCCTTGGGTTGTGCGGCGCCTTGTTGTGCCATATTTCAGTCGCGATAGAGTCTCTGTCCCTCGTCTACTCGTATTTGAAGTCTGGTACGACCAAATGCTGTGACGGCAAGTGAATGGGAGAGAATGTGTTGTTATGTTAAACAAGATATCACTCAGACAGTATCGCACAAGTGGATCCGAAAGTGAAGATAAGCTTCCCTCCGTGAATCTGGGGAAAGCAACGATCACACGCAGGGATCTCCCCCCTCGGCTCCGCACTCACATCCCCGAGACGTGCATTCACCTACATCCACTACTAAACTATACTGGCTTGCTGGGCCCCCCTTTCGACTCGAAACATGTGACATCGGGCTCTGGCCTGCCCGAAGTAAAACAACCCATCATGGCCGGGAACAGCAACACCAAGGCCAGATCCACCGCCAATGAATCAGGCCTGCTGGAAGCTGTCCAGCGGTTCTGGCAGAAGAGCTATGCGGGCGACTACGTGGGCTTCATCCTGCTGCTGGCAGCATACATTGTAATCCAATTCGACGCCGAGCCCTTCCACCGTCTATTCCGACTAGACGATCCGCGCATCCAATTCCCCCATGCCGAGGTGGAACGCGTGCCCGTCTGTACGTTCTCCCCACAATCCACCTATACACTTTCCCGGTCAACACATCACAGCCCACTAACCCGCCCATTCAACTCCAGTCTGGCTCTTCATCTACGCCGCCGCCCTCCCCCTCGCCCTCCTCATGCTCTGGACCGCCACTTTCCGTCCCTCGCCGCACAAACTCCACGTGACGCTCCTCGGCCTCGCCATCTCCCTCATCCTCACCTCCTTCCTGACGGACATCTTCAAGAACGCCATCGGCCGCCCGCGCCCGGACCTCCTCGCCCGCTGCGATCCCGCTCTCGACACCCCCGTCGACCAACTCGTCAGCGTCGACGTCTGTACCAATTCCAACCGCCACGTTGTGCAGGACGCGTGGCGCAGTTTCCCTAGCGGCCATAGTAGTTTTTCCTTCGCGGGCCTGGGGTGGATGGCGTTGTTCTTCGCGAGCCAGACACATGCGATCCGGCCGCGCGCGAGTCTCGCGACGGCACTACTCAGTGTTTCGCCGTTGGTCGGAGCGGCGCTCGTGGCGGTTAGTCGGCTAGAGGATTACCGACACGATGTTTTCGATGTGGTGTGTGGGAGTCTGCTGGGGTTCGCTGTGGCGTTTTTCAATTGGAGACGGTATTACCCCTGTCTTACGAGCCCGGGGTGTGATGAGCCGTATGCGTCGCCTGGCGAGAGCGGGAGGAATAGTCCTCGAGGGGGTTATGCGAGGGCGAGGGATGAGGAGGAAGGGTATGGGACTACGGCTGAGAGCAGGTTTAGTGTTGGTGAGGAAGGGGACGGTTATGAGAGGGATTCTTCGAGATAGTGTTGGGTTTCAATTGGATCGCTCTACGCATACTTGAGGCTCAAAAATTCTAATGCTTTGCTGGCTGTTTGCCAGACTGCCCGTCTTGAGAGTGCGAATTGACGAGGATATCAGTCTAAAGACAGGTGCCAAGCTTGAGGCAGCTTATTGAATTGCAGTGACGAGCAGCAGCGTCGTAATCGTTGGTTTTCACCGAATGCGTTGTTACGGATTTGCTTGCCCGGCCTCGGCTTCGAGAGTTGCCTGCCGCCTTATTTGGCTGGTTCCAAACCGCCGTCGACCCCGGGGGGTCAATGTGCCACTTTGTGAGGTCTGCCCGACTCTTCGACCATTTGCGGCTGAGGAGGGTAATGTGGCATCCGTTGATACAGAAGGTGAAAGCGAAGTCACGGCATCCGTTCCTTGTTGCTCGAAGGCAGGCCGAGGCGGTATTCCTTTTGCAGAGGCATTGGCTGGCGATCCGTCTGCCGGGAAACGTTAGAAGACACTCTGTCGAGGGTCGGCGATTTTCGACTTACTGTTCTGGAAATCAAAGGCCGGAAGAACTAAAGCAACAAGCATGCCGACCGCTAGGATGTTGCCGAACGTCCATTCGTTTTCTTTCGGTATATTAGAGCTGCACTCTGCCGGAACCCCAAGAGCTTTTGCGTACTTCATGCTATGGGCTAGAAACATGTTCAAGCCGACACCCCAATAGACGAACACTGTTGTCAACGCGAGGATAGCTCTACTCCCTTTCGCCCAGTACATGAGATCGCAACCGTTGCAGCCTGTCGCACGGTCGTCGTATTTCAGTGTCACTTCCAAGAGAGCGCATAGGGGTATGGCTTGGGTGAAGCCAAGACAAAGTAAGTTGTGGGGATAGAAGTCCCGCCCTGCCTAGAAAAAATCCCCGGACAACCCATAGACGAATACCGTCACTGAATACAGCACGAACAAGAGCCAACAAAGTGCTAGACGCATGCAGACGCCCAGGTAGCTAGGTCGCCTGAGTACCCAAGGGACGTGGAATTGACTGAAAGCCGACGCCATGCTCATGCCAACAGCAGTCTGGACGTGATAGTCGTTGGATTTTAAGCCATACGTCGTCAGCCAGCAAACCCACAACGAAAAGCTAGCAACCATCTGATTTATGCTGAGGCCCAGGAGTATGGCATCGGAAAGGTCGTGCCAGGCATGTCCTCGTTCGCATGCTATCTTAGAAGTGACTTTGTTCCGGAAGGAATTGGCGAGATTTACCAGCCAGCTTGGCAGCTCTACTCGCTCGTCATTAGTTTCCCTTGTCGAATCTCCTCCATTCGGAGTAGGAAAGAGCCAATGAGGGGCCAGCCAGTCAGCTGACTCTTCTTCGTTGTCAATATCGCTTGTAAAGTCAATTGCAGTCGGTGTCGGAAAGAGCCACTTGAGCAAGCCAGAAACCCAGGTAAGAATCAAAGTCAGACATGTCGAAAGCGTAAAAGCAATCATCACCTGGTCCTAGAAGTTTAGCATTGGCTCCAAGCATCGTCACCGCCTTTCTAGATTTGTGTGTGTGGTCTGGTCGGTTCTTTTCTTTCGTTTTCTTTGGGGGGGGGGGTGTTGGGTGGGGGGAGAGTCGCAATTTTTAGGTTGTTGAAGGCTCAGGAAGATAAATAATACTGACCCCTGGTCCAGCAACGTCTGGGTTCGGCGGAAACGGACAGGCCTCATCTTTTGATGCCATTGTACTTTCGTTGGGCTCTTGAGATCGACTTGTCAAATATTTCTTGCATTCTAGTCGCCGGGAATGGGCGGCTTTTGAATGAATGTGCGCGCAGTGGAATTATAAGATATCGCCAGCCTGTGGCATAGCCCTCTCCCGCACGCTGTCCCAAGTAGATGACCACCTGCAGAAGCGAGTGTATTCCTTGGCAAGGCGTGGACGGCTCGCAGCCGAAAGCGGGAGAGATGCGCCCCCTGTCAGTTGAGTGAGGCTGAGCGTGAGCTGTGCCAGATCCTTCACCCAGCATCTCATGACTTGAATGCAAGCTAAATCATTGACTGAGCTCGCATTGTGAGGAGGCTGATGCATCCGTGTATGCCATGCGCCATGTTCGAGACCCAAGGAACCATTAGCACGGACAGAAGCGGTGAGCGTTCCATCAAGAGAATCGTTGATTTACGCTGGTGCGGTGATGTCTTTCTCTGACCAGGGTAGCGATGGTCCAGCTCCCGTAATCGGCGTCCGGCCTATTCTCTGGAGGCTGTTGAAAGACTGCGGCGACCCCATGATGCTTCGCTGTCATGATAAGCCACACAAGCTCTGTCATTTCCCCTTGTACCTCTCGACACTCCTTGGAATACTTGGGATGCTGCGGCGTGTCACTATTGCTCCGCACAGAGAAGTATCAATCGATGTTCGAATCCAGAGGAGTTTGTGTATGGGATGCGCAGAATGCGAAACCATGTTGGTCACGTAAAGGAAGATGAGTTGTCCAAATGTCGGCTCCCGGCAGAGTGGAAAACATATGCATTCACATGGCAGGTGCGGTTGGTGCAGCCGTCAAGCCGGGATTTCCAGCGCACGTGATGCTCAACCTCACTTCCTGGCGTTATGATACCAATCGACATAAGAGCATGGGTTATGCTGGTGTCCATAAATGTCGATGTATCCTTCGACTTATGATAGTTTCTGAGTGTTTGCTCGCTTGCGGTCCTCCTACTTGGTTGCAGGGGTAATGGTGCATTTTTACCCACATTTCTTTTCAATGAACGAACAACGATCAGTGCCTGTATATGACTCTGTAGCTACAAGTACTCTTTTTGAGGCTGAGAGACCAGTGTGTACTGCCAGGTCGCTGAAGCTGTGTCTCCAGGACAGGTGAGGGCGAAAGCGTCACGGAGGTCGTCGGAGGTGCTCATTGGTCAATAGATCTTTGTATATGGCACTGTCATGAAAATCTTGATAGACAATGTGAAAGTGACGGCCTTTTCGTTGATGGTGTCCAAGTCAAATTGTTGCAGTCGAGGCTGTCGAATGAAGGATCAGTGAGCATAGAATTTTGCGACAGCTCCAACCTATCCTGCAGCGGTCAGCATTATCCCTATATCAATGAACGTTCATATGGAGTTCTCCTTCGAATATCTTCTTCATTGTAACCTGTTCGTAAGCAATTGTAGTCGACGGTAACAAAATGCAACATCAGAAAGCGGAAGCCCGGTCAGCAAAGCGGCTTCGGGCTTCCGTCGACGAAACATCAACATTTGATCATGATACATTGAACTTAAACATTGGAAACGATTATAGACATGTTTGTTCGAAGTCTGCGATCAAAATGAAGTGTCTGACATAGGGGAAACATGCCTGTGAGGGTGGAAACATGAAATAGACGAAATTTTGCGGGAATTTCACCAAAAATTGATTTTTCGATTCCCTCTTCGATCCAGCAACTCACAGGACGTTAAAAGAGCAAAAGAATGGTCAGTACGAGGGTCGAACTCGCGACCTTGGCGTTATTAGCACCACGCTCTAACCAACTCTATTGATGTTGTTAGAAGCTAATCGGATAGATGGGATACTCAAGTGGAACTTACGAGCTAACCGACCGAGGTGCTTGTTGAACAGCTGATGCTGTTCGCCAAGTTGTTGAAGCGAGTGAACTCCAATTAATTTATATCACCTAATGTTTTACGCCGAAGCTTTTCCTGGCCACTTTCGGCATTCTGCGAGTCCAGGTGCTTCTCTCGAAGTTCAACCATCGTAACACCGATAACGCAGTAACTAGAGGCCTTCGAAACAAAGCCTATCGGCTGTCATGACATTTTGGTATAGTGGTAATCGAGAACGTGATCGAAATTTTTGATACCTCGCCTAGCTTTATTGGCATTGCCGAGCCAATGATCAAATATGTCAATCAAAGCAAAGAGACTTGTTGGCAATGCCGTTTTGGTGGCTTCAGAGACCTCTAAAAGCAACTTATCGATCCAAGAGAATCATTCGTACAAAGGGCTACTGAAGCAAGAGATCCCACTCAGACAAATTTGAAGAAAATCGCAAATGGCTTGCTATGCTTCAACCACAATTCGAAAGCAAGCTTATTGCGAGGGCACGACCCGGGCAAACACGAGAGCAGAATGATATGTGCACTGGCAGGGAAGCAAAGTAATTTTTGAGAAGCACTACTACCCAAGAATTTCCAAGCACCCAAGGTACAGGATGAAGTTTCGACCCCCAGAAAATGTTCAAAGCAATTTGCCGCCATCATCGACACCAACCGAGTCTCAAAGAATCGATTCCATCGAGTTTCGAGTTGGCTCTTCGAAAAACTATCCCCCGCAGAAGACGATGGCTCGTCTCGCCGAAAAGAACGGCATAGCGAGACATAACGTCTGACACTGCGGCCCATCCTCAACATTACAACATAGAAATATTGAGACGCTGGGATCACATTCTCATATTGTACATCGGCGTGCAGTCTTTCCTTGCAACATGTGGTCGATGTCCCATCGTGTGCGGCTTCATCGCCGTCCGTCAGCTGCATCGGCACAATGTCGGCCATACCATTTGATGACTTCCGACCTGAGCCATGGCATGGTCAGGCTCACACACGACATCCTGCTGACAAAAGCGAAACTGACAACCCAAAGTCCATGATGAACGTGGGAGGGTGTCGTAAAATGGCTCGCCTCGGCATTTCACCTTATCCAGACCCCAAAGTCCGGCTGAACTCTCACGCTCGGCATCCAGAGCTCCCCACCATTCGCGACGACATCGGACCCTAAACAGGAAGGTGTCTCAACACGTAGTATCATCTTGTATTGGTCGACTACCTGTCTCGGTAGGTAAACACCGTCGAACCAAGGTTCCGCTCTTAATCATCGCTGTAGGTCAATCTGGATAAGTGTAACAGATAGCTCTCATCTTTTCTCTTTTCCTTCTTATTGTACTTCGCTGTGTTGACAGCTTCCCGCTCAATACTCCACAGACATCTACCTCGACGACGATCATGACCGACTGGAAAGCTGCTGGCAAGGCAAAGGCCGAGTCAGTTTTGAATCTCATTCCGAAAGAATGGCGATTGGAGCAGATACCGTCTGCTGAAGAGCAGCGCGATGTCACCGGTTCCTACATCCAGCAGTTCTTGAGCAAGGAGGAAATTGCGATCACGGAGACAGACGCAGTTGGGATTGTCAAACAGACTACCTCAGGAGCATGGAGTGCAGTCGAAGTCGCAAAGGCCTTCTGTCATCGCGCGGCACTCGCGCATCAGCTGGTCAATTGCTTGCATGAGATCTTCTTCGATGCAGCGATTCAGGACGCCGAGAAAGCGGACAAGTATTTCAAGCAGAATGGCAAGCCGATTGGCCCTCTTCACGGCTTACCGGTGAGCTTGAAAGATCAGTTCCACGTCAAAGGCGTGGAGACGCATATGGGCTATGTTGGATGGCTAGGCACTTTTCAGGGCAAGAAGGGCACAGGCAAAGAGAAGGTCTTTGAGAGTGAAATGGTCAAGGAGTTGAGGGCACTGGGAGCGACGCTGTACTGCAAGACGAGTGTGCCACATACGCTGATGTGCGGTGAGACGGTCAACAACATCATCGGCTACACTTACAACCCGACGAATCGGCTACTCGCTACCGGTGGCAGCTCTGGTGGTGAAGGTGCATTGATCAGATTAGGCGGAAGTCCTGTTGGCTTCGGCACAGACATTGGAGGCTCGATCCGTATCCCAGCTGCTTTTAACGGCCTTTACGGTATCCGCCCCAGTACTGGACGACTTCCATACGAAGGCATGGCCAACAGCATGGACGGACAGAACAGCATCCTCTCCGTCGTTGGTCCTCTAGCAACGACCCCCGACGCTCTCAAACTCATCATGCAGGGCCTCCTTTCCACCCAACCCTGGCTCCACGATCCCCTGGTCAATGAGATCCCCTGGCGCGACGAAGCCGAACTCGCCATCATCGACCCCCTTCGACGAGTCAACCACCAGCTCGCCTTCGCCGTCATGCGTCACGACGGCACATGCACGCCTCACCCTCCCGTCGCACGAGCGGTCGACATGGTCGTCAAAGTCGCCCAAAAGCTCGGGCACAAGGTCCTCGAGTGGAAACCTCCGATCCCGCACGCCCGCCTCACCGACATCTGCAACACGATCTGGTCCTTTGATGGCGGTGCGGACTGTAACAAAGATTTTGCTCTTTCCGGCGAAGAACCCGCTCCGCAATGTCTGGTGCATACCGCTCCTCAAGCCAACGCGAGCGACATCATGGCTGCCAACATTGCGCAGCGGGAGGCGAAGAAGGAGTATATGGAGTACTGGAATAGCACGGCTGAGCACACGGGCACAGGGCGGCCGGTAGATGCGATTATTTGTCCCTTGGCACCGTATGCTGCCGCCAGGCCGGGGAAGTATACGTACTACGGTTACTCTGTTTGGGTTAATGTGCTGGACTATACCAGCGTTGTTGTGCCCGTGACCAAAGTCGACAAGGGCGTGGATCCTTCGATGCAGGGGTTTAAGCCTGTCAGTGAGGTCGACAAGGTTACTATGGAGACTTGTAAGTTCCGTACTATGTATGAGGGGCTTGGATGTGATTGACTAACTTGGACTTCCAGATGATCCCGAGGTCTATAATGGTGCGCATGTCAGTGTGCAACTCGTTGGACGGAGGCTGCAAGAGGAGAAGATGATTGGTCTTGCAAAGTATTTCGGCGAGGCTTTGCATGGGTGATTTCAAGCTCCTAGCTGTGGTGTTGGTCCATAGGCCATAGTTACTTCATTGGCATTCCAACGCAATGGTATAATCTTCGAATCTTCTTCCGAGATGCTCACCGAAGATCTGTCCATGGTTGGCATTGCGCCACTTAGATGGCTGAGAAACCAACTCTCCGATGTTGCATTGCCTTGCAGATACTGCATCCAGGAAGTCTCTTCGCTTGTCCGGATTGCTCACCGGTCGCCTCATTTACATTGGGACTGTGGACAATAGCACTGTTGGTTTTATGGCTCTTGGAAGCTTATGAAACCAGCTAAGCAACCCAGAAGAAGCCGTTCCAGATGCAAGATCACTACGTCCAGTAACGATCGCCTGTTCCATTATTAACCTCGCCTAATCGTCCCCATTCTAGAAAGATTCTCCACATACAACCAAATGCTAATGTCCTGCGGTCCATACCACTCTCAGCTTTGTTCTCAGGGTCTGGGAGATTCTGAGTAAAGTCTTATAACATCGACGCAGATGACATATCTGTTGCTGTATGCGTGGCTCGCGGTCGTCGGAAGCGCCGCGTACGTCACAGTTATGATACTGGTGTTGGCTTTCTCAGACATTTCATCATTAGCGAAGGATTCTGGATTGTGATTGCAATGCTGCCTTCCAGTGTAGCGAAACACCGAATGAGACTTTGGCAATTCTCGCGTCGCTTTCTACGATCCGAATTTTATGTCGATCGTTGGATCCTGTTACGAATCCTCAGTGGCCATGTTTGGGATTCTGCGGCAATCTTATGGCAATCTTCACTTTTGAGGTGGGCTTGGACACGCCTACCGCTTAATGAGAGATATCATTCTCCTCGAGATGACTTTGAGGCTGAGCCGTGCCTGTTTGCAGCAACCGAGCGAGGGAGAAGATGTGGGTATATAAGTGCCAGCACGTTACCAGTTGTCTCCATCTTCGGTCAGAAACATATTCGTACTACTTCTTCGAAACAATCTCCCTACAAGCAACATGAACATCATGTCGACTTCTGCAGTCGTGCTCGCCATCCTATCCTCGGCGATCGCCAGCCCAACACCCAACGTCAAACGAGCAGGCGAGGTGCAAGGCTTCGACATCTCCCACTACCAAAGCAACGTCAACTTCGGATCAGCATACGACGGCGGCTTACGCTTTGTATAGTAAGTCAGAACCCCATCACGGCTGATGGACCCAAAGATTCACCCTCTTAACACGTGAAACAGCATCAAAGCCACTGAGGGCACCGACTACACCGACCCCAAATTCTTAGACCACTACACCGCCGCGACCGACGCAGGCTTCATTCGCGGAGGATACCACTACGCGCACGGCACAGCCTCCGCGACGAATCAAGCGAACTTCTTCGCAGAGAATGGCGGCGGCTGGACCAACGACGGCCGCACACTCCCCGGCATGCTCGACATGGAAGGCTCCTGCTCCGGCTTCTCGGACGCGTGGGTGAAGGAGTTCAATACCGCGTACCACGCCAAGACCGGCCGGTACCCCGTCATCTACACTTCT
Source organism: Hortaea sp. C3G1500-4 (assembly GCA_022701445.1). Classification (NCBI taxonomy): domain Eukaryota; kingdom Fungi; phylum Ascomycota; class Dothideomycetes; order Mycosphaerellales; family Teratosphaeriaceae; genus Hortaea; species Hortaea sp. C3G1500-4. Next base: position 694,376 of record JAJVDI010000015.1, read on the forward strand.
CCTGCGTGGTGGAAGGACTGTATGGGCGACTCGTCCGCGTTCGTGGATACGAATCCGCTGAACCTCGCTCACTATGCTTCGAGCGCGGGCACGCCTCCCGGAGGTTGGCCGTATTATACTTTCTGGCAGTATAATGCTGCTAGTGAGTACGGTGGGGATTCGGATGTGTTTAATGGGGATTTGACGCAGTTGAAGAAGTTGGCGACGGGTTGAGGTTGGGCGGTGAGATGGGAGAGACCGTGGGGTCCCAAACGGTAGTCTATCCTATAGTACCCGGGTTTCTCTAGCAAGACCTCTCGTGGCACCATGTATTCTACATTTGGCCTTTACGATGCTCTGGGCGAGCTGTATCGATGGTACGGGGTGGAAATTGCTGTAAAGTGTAGTATGTAACTGACATGTTTGAAGCAGAAGGCCAGTAGGGTTGGTCAGGGTTGGTCAGGGTTGCCCAGGGTTTCTGCGACTCATTCCAAGTTCCATCGCTTTTGTGTATCTCAAATCCATGTCGTTGTGGATGGTAATGTCTCATTGTGGCCATCAAAATAGAGACGGTGATAGAAATTGATGTGTGTTACAGCGACTGGTTATGTGGACTTACACATCTTGTTGCAAATCTACATCGATACCTTAGAGCTTGGAGTGCACCTCATCATCTGCCTCTCGATTGGCTAGAAGATCAACCCTTACAACGACCGACCTCCTAGACCATGTCGAATACTCGTGGATGTTTTTTGATCACACACAGGGGCGCTATTTTCCTAGCACTTCGCATTCCCACCAAAATCCACAAAGTCAACTGCGTGAGATCTATATCAATGTCCCGTCATCGGGAAGCGCCAGATTATCTCATCAATGACGTCGACGTGGTGGCGGCGACGTGAACTGAAGTACTACAACGCAAAGATTCCAAAGCATTCCCCATTCAAGTCATCCGTCCGCCCAATCCAAATATCATCAAAAGTACCAGATCCATGCGCCTTCCATCCTTTCTCCGCACGTTCTACGCCTTCAGCAACACCACTTTCCACCGCGCACCGACACCTTTCGCCAACGCTACAAGCCTCCGCCCAGGAACAGCGCTGCGCTCTATCTCCCTCCCGAGTATTCCTTTCGTCGGTGCACTCTTCCACACAGCAGAGAGCAGGAAAATGAGCCATCCTGTACAGAAGAGCGAGCAGGAATGGCAAGCCCAGCTTTCGCCTGGTAAGCAAGAGAAACCCTACCCATCATGGTGGACGGAGAGATCCGTCAGATCCCTCGCATCCATATACACATATGCAGCAAAGGTACAGCAGTTACTGACTTCTGACTGCTGTCAATCAGACCAATTCCGCATCCTCCGCGAAAAGGGTACCGAACCACCCTTCTCCGGCGACTACGACAAGCACTACCCCTCCTCCGGCACCTACACCTGCGCCGGCTGCTCAGCACCCCTCTACACCGCAGACCAGAAGTTCAAGTCCGGGTGCGGCTGGCCCGCTTTCTTCGACACGGTCCCCGGCGCTGTGACGAGACATGTCGACCGCACATTCGGCATGGAGCGGATCGAGATCGTGTGCACCAACTGTGGAGGTCACCTGGGACATGTGTTTAAGGGCGAGGGATACCCGACCCCGACCGATGAGCGGCATTGTGTCAACAGTGTTAGCTTGAAGTTCTCGAATCAGGATCCGGTCAAGGAGCAGAGCAAGGCTTAAAGGATGCCCCTGGATTTCTTACAGCGGGTTCTTTTGCCTGTTGATGTACATGGATAGGAAATGTATAATGATCCAGCCTGGGTGACTATCAAAGAGTCCCAGACGCCCTGTAGTGCCTAATCATACTGTAGCATGGAGAAATACCGCGGGAAACCAATCACCTATCCCGTTGCTACTGTTATGTCCCAGTGACGAGACAGGGTGTTCCCATGTCATGTCTCGCGGCTACGACCAGGAAGTTGAGTCAATGGCAGTGGGCGTCTTGGCTAAGCCATCCATGCTGGGATGCTGTGTTGTTTACTGAACCAGATAAAGTGGTCTTGTTTCTTCAGCAACCTCACAATACCATGTTGATGCCCAAGTCACATGCGACTTCAGCCACATCACAAAGCGTCCACCACAGCAAGCGTCAGTGACATCACGCTGCTCCAGCCACACGGGGCTGAGTCGATGGGCGACTCAGCCCGAAGCTCGACGCATGTGCCCACAAGTTTCACACCACCTCTTCACGTTTATTACACCACCCCTCCTTCTGCCCAGCCTCGTCCTCACTGGCATTCTCACCCTCCACTCCTCGTATGAAGTGAAAGCTGCCTGAGGCTAAGCGCACTCATGTCAGCGTACGACAACTACGACGACTACGAGCCCCGCCCCCGACCCCGCGCTCACCGTCCACCGCCGCCAGACCTCGATCCCTACGGCCCACCGCCTCCGGGCGCCATCCCCGTCGACTCATACCACGCTCCGCCTCCGTATCCATCTAGTCAGCGCGACGGCGGTCGTCCCCCGCCATCAGCAGGAGCGTCCGATCTTCCACCCCCACCTATGGGCGAGGCGCTCAAGCGTCGACCCAGTGCAATGAAGCGAGAAGGCAGTCGTTCCCGCGTGCCGAACATGCGTCCAGAGTTTCCCGACGAAGGCTCCGTCGCACCGGATCTGGAGCGCAAGACTCGGAGGCGTGACAGAGAGTTCCGGGATAAGCGGGACGGGTACGAGAGCGATGAAGGCGAGACGCTACGAGCAGCGAAGCCGAGGAGGCGTGGTGGTGGATATGACGACGATCGGGGAGCGCCGCCCCCGAGGAGGGGAGGCAGGTACGATGACGAGCTCGACGACAGGGGACCGCCTCCACGACGGCGGAAAGATGACTTCGATGATTACGACGACCCTCCACCCCGACGGAGAGGCGGAGGCAGACCCGTAGAGTACGGCTCTGACCCTGTCCCTGTGAAACGCCGGGACACAGACGGCGGACGTCGACCGCCTCCACGAAGTAGAAGAGACGACTATTCGGACTCCGAGGACGACTATTCCCGCCCGCCACCTCCCCGGCGACACCGCAGCTACGACGACGGCGGCAGGCGAAGAGGAGGCCGGGACAAATACGGCGACGACCGCATCTACGACTCTGACGACCGAGACGATCGAGACCGCCGACGTCGACGCCAGGACATCTACGACCGGGACCGAGCAGCGCGGCGTCGCGACCGCAGCCGCGGCGACCGACGCGGAGGGGGTCGCTACAGCGACGAATACGACTCGGAAGACTCCTACTACGACCGTCGCGACCGGCGCGATCGCCGTCGGGACCGCTCGCGCCGTGGCAACCGTCCTCCCAAGGAGATCAAGATCGGCAAGTATGATATCGGACCCTATGTCGAGAAGGGCCAGAAGCATTGGGGTACGGTGGCGCCGATTGTGACACCTGTCGTTATGAATATGGCGAAGAAGTATTTGGGTGGGCGGTGAGCGGGATCATCGAAACTCCCGCTTTTTCTTCTGCTGTCCACAACATGGCGTGGTGCATCACGACTTCGTGCTATCTCTGAGGTGTGAATAGGGGTTGTCATGGGATTGGGGCTGGGTGAGAGAGCTCTTATTGGAATGATGACGATGATGATGGCTGTTATTAACGATGGAGAAATATATATCTTACCCTGCGATACCCCCCTTCGGCCGGTTTTCTGGGTTTTGGCATACGGGACTTTCCTTTATTTTCTCCTTTTTTTCTTTTGCGGGTCTCTTTTCATGGAAGTGAGCGGGAGGACAGGCTACGGGGGCGGTTTATAATAGCTCATGAATGCACTTCTGCTCCGGGAGACAGGGCCGGAGAGGACGGATACATAGCTTTGCTGATGAAATGATGATACCTATTCGAAAATTTCATGGAGAGTGGAGATTTTTTTTACTATCGGGATACTTTCGAGAGGGCCAGAGAGGGAGGGAGAGTGGGAGCATGGAAGTAAGACTAGGTAAGAGTAAGTGATTGCGTGTGTGTTTCCATTACGCCCGGTTGACGCCTTGTTGCAATTACAAATACATCTAGCTATGCTTCCCTGCTGCTCCGAAAGTCCAGTTTCAAGCCCGATTCTTTCATTCCCGTCCAAGAAAAGCATCAAAAACCTTGGCAACAAACCGATCCCTGATCCAAGAGAGCGTTTACACAGCGCACACCCTTCCTTATCCCCCCTTTCCCCTCCCCCTCGCCTTTCTCTCACCCCCTCATCCTGCCTAAACCCTCACATCACGCGCGCTGAGCCCTCAAAACTGCCCCGTCAAATTCCATCTGCTCCCCTCCCAAACCGCCACGCTCAGCCCCGCTTCCACCTCAACATTATAACCACTTCCTCCATTCGTCCCGGACGACGACGAAGACGACACCGCCCGGAACCCCACGCGCGGCTGCTGATTGTCCACCGTCGCGTACAGGAACTGCGCTGGTCGTCCTACCCCGCTAGTGCAGAAGTGGGACGTGCTTAGCTGCCCAGTATACCAGGTGCTCCCTCCGTCGCCGGACCCGAGCTCGCAGATCGCCGTCGAGTTCGTGCCTGGGCACGAGGGCGAGGGGCAGGCATAGTAGAGGCGGATCTGTGGGTAAGAAGGCATGGTCAGTGGATCCTCTCTCTCTCAGTAAAATCAAAAGGAAACGAACCTCTCGTCCCCTGTTAAACTGCACGACAGCCAGCGGGGAATCGAAGACGGCGGGATAGTCGCCTAGCGGCAAGGGACCAGTGGCAGGTTGCAGTTCCTGGCGGCTGCCGGTGAGATTGAAGGCCCGTTGGAAAAGTTGGCCTTGGTCGTCTTGGTAGTAGATCTTCTCCACATCGTTGCGGCGCCAGCCCGCTATCCCTGAGTAGCACCCGATGTTGAGTGCTGCTACGGCTGTTTGGGCGGTAATGAGGGTGAGGGTGAGGACGGAGTAGAGAGAGTGCATTGTGAATGATGGCGTTGAAGGGATGGATGTGGTTGTCTTGGTTTAATGCTTGAGGTGCAGAAATGAGTGTGGTTCTTGCTGTGCAATTCTCTGGAGGTGCATGGAGCCCGTGGAGTTCTTATAACATTTCTATCGTCTTTACGGCTGCAGTCTGACATGGAGGCTTTTCATGAAAGGATCAGAATTCCAGGAACGGATGCTATTGCATTTTCCAGTCCCGCTGAGGCTTCATGCAAGCAGTCTTGAATGAAGCAAGACCGGAACAATCCAAGACATGTTCTTTGCCTAAGCTAGGTCGCCAAGGGTAGGATTTACGGTCCAGCGAGCTCGACGTAGGGTTGCACTACGGATGTTCTCCTACTAAGAGCCAACTCATGAATATGTACGACGATGTGGTCTTGAGCTAGACTACGGGGATGAACCTCGTGAGGTAAGACAGAGCTTCAACAGTGCACGAGCATCCTCTTGTGTCACAAGGAACGGTAGAGCAGGCTGCAGCCCTGTCGTTCTTGTGCGACTGAAAGCTTGTCATTACGTCTTGAATGGGCAAGGTTGCATATGACAGGTACCTGAAGGCTTGGTGTCGTGGTGCTACCGTCAATCTTCTGCTAGAAGCTGAAGCCTCGAACCATATGAAAGTACGCGAATTTGGGGCCAAGAAAAAGAGCATCAAAAGCCATCCCTGACACCCGCGGCATTATGGCGTTGAACTGTACCTCGTTCTCCCTTGTGATGGCAGAGTACGAAGGTTTCGTACTGAGACAGCGACGGATTTGACCTTCACGGCATCTGGTGGGGAATATGCAACGAAGTCGATTCGTGTTTGGATACTGCTGTGAAGATAGAGCGCCATTGTAGCTGCAAGGCTCGTTCCGTCTTCATTATGACTGGGACGCTTTGCACGGCGTCACTTCCGAACATATCGATCATGTTGATTCCGGTGTAGCTAGATGTCCAATTCAAGGAAAACGGAAATGTGAATGAACCAGAGGGATCGTCAAGACGGCCTCTATACCGGCCCCGGTAAGTCCATATCGTAGCCCGGCTCTTTACGTGGCCGCTGATTAGCGATACAATCGCCTGTATTCTCCGAGTCAAGGCTCCCTTACTCTCAAACTTCTCGCACCCGTAAGTCGATCAAATTTCCCTCATCCATCCCAAACCCGTTGGACGAAGTTCAAAAGCCATTTGCGCCATCTGTGCCTGGCGCTTGAAACATCAGGCGATCACTTCTAACGACCTCTTGCTACTCGAATCCATACTCAGTCTCACAAGGACCTCGAAAGCTCCAGCCACCACGTCCAATACTGAGCACCGTCGGCACCCCAGTCCCATTATCGACAACTGCTTCCATAATCCATGTCGCACACATAAAAAGGAATGATGTGAATTCCTGTCCCTGCTTGAATTCCCCTTGCTCTGACCGCTATCTCATTCTGCAAACCCATCAGGTCGCGGTTCTCGTTGAAAAGTTTAGCTGTATGTAGCCAAGTCTAGTACGTGTCGAAGCCAGAACTGTGTTTTTGTGTAGGTAGGCTCAGTGGGAGAATTGACGAATGGCTGGGGTGGGGCACATTGAACCCCCAAAGTTCTGTAAATTGTTTGTATGAACCTTGCAACGGCTCTGTGCATGCCTTGCTCGTTGTCTTTGAACCGATTCCTTTCGGGGTTTTTTTTTTTTTTTTGTTTTACAACCCAGCCGAAAAGTGCCTCCAAAAAAGCTGGTTCCTTTCTGATACGTTGGGTGCAGAGGTAAAAGTGTATTCAAATGCAGACAGTAGGGGCCTTAGGACGCGCGCTAAGGAGACCAGCAACGGAACGGCGGCGAGAAGATAGACAACGTCCCGAATGGTCCCTATTATAGATACTAGACCGTACTTGCTCATTCGACCTGGCAAATTCGTACATACAGACCCTTCTTCAGTCAAGACGGCCTCACTCCAAGCTCTCCCCCTCTTAACCCCTAAACATCATCAACCCAGCCTCAGCGGGATCAACATCCTGCGCATCCTCCATCCCCTCATCCTCATCCTCCTTCCCGTCCTCAGCCAGACCCAGGCGCTGTCCAAACAGACTCCCAAACAGCTCATCCGTCTGCCGCTCGCCCCAGCTCGCGCGGTCCTCGGGCACCATGAAATTCTGCAGCTTCTCGTGCACCGTATACCGTAACTTCCGGCCTTTGCTCGCCTTGGTGTCGACGTTCTTCTTGGTCTTGTTGTCCCGCCGCATCTGGAAGGAGAGGTCGATGTTGGAGGCTGCGACGGAGTCGGCGCTTTTCTGCTCCAGGAGTTCCTTGAGGAGGAGACCATAGAAGTCGGCGTCGTCGTAGATTTTGCTGTCTTCGGGGACTTTGTTGGATAGTTGGAGAGGTGCGCAGGATCGCGGGGTTTGAGCGCGTTTGAGGAGGCGCTCGGAGTTGGTTGTGAGTTGTTCGTTGATGACGTCCATGATACCTGTTTGCTGAGCGGTGTTGTTCAATCGGCTCTGTTGAGGTAGGGCAGAGGGACCACGAGTCTTAGCCGACCACTTCTGGAGGGTGGCGGTGCGGTGGGGTTGGAAAGATTCCTCTTGATCTTGGGTGTAGGTCCAAAGCTTGCTTGTCGGTGTGGCGGTAGTGAAAGCTGATCGTTTGCGCTTCTCGCCCGTCCTAGCGGAGATGAGGTCGTCGCGGAAGGAAGTTAGAGAGGACCAAAGGTTAAAGGCGGCAGTTTCTGCGGCAGAGATTGCGTCGGTTGCGGTTTCGCGCTGATCATGGATATCGTCCTCCGGCATCCCCACCAGCGTATTTGCACCTACGAGACCCTTCTGCAATTTCATACGTGCACCCAGCAAGGCGTCAAAAGCTGTGCGCTGCTTTTTGACTGCTCTTCCCTTTTCTGCGTCTGCCTGGCTCGCTTGGGTCAGGGTTGCCGCGACCTGTTTCTGCTCGTCTGCCATGGCCTTTCTAGCCTCTGCGAGATCGGCGTCATTCCGAGCAGCGCCTAGCTTTGGGCGAGCAGTTCCCTCATCCTCGTCCTCATCCATATCGGTGTCGGGCGTCTCGTCTTCTTCGTCATCGTCCTGGTCTTCGTCTTCCCCCGAGCTGCCAAAGTCCTCTTGAGGATCTTCTGCCTCACTGTCCTCCTCATCAAAGCCTTTACTGAATGGATCATCCTCGTCATCGTCACTCATATCTCGCCTGCTCACTTTGGAACCACGATACTGCGGCCCAAGTGCAACATCCTTCCCCCTTTGCAATTTGCTCTTGCCGACGTCCACATAGTGCTCCCGGCCGCCTTTTGGAGCCTCGTCCTCTACAGCGCTGTCATCGCTCCCGCTCTCTTCGAAGCCATCATCAGCTTCCGGGTCGAAGTCTGCTTGTTGGTTAGCAACGTGGCTTTGTTATGGCTGCGTATTTTGCAGTGAGAAGTACAAATACCATTCTTCTGAGGCTTGAAGTCATCTTCGAACTCTTTAGCCCGGCTCTTCCCTCTGTTTGGCGCCATGATGGGGTTTGCGACAAAAACTATCTGTGAGACGAACTTTTGAGAAGTTCATTCTCTCAAGTCGGCAGCTCGGCCACAACGCGGATCGGCGCTCCCGCCCGTCATGGTCCCGATTGGCCACCTCCACTGCAGCAAGCTTTCGACCTGCTCTCCTCCGCTCGACGAACTTCTCAAGCCCACGTCTCGATGCATCTTGGTCCGTGACAAGCCTCCTTTAACCGGCTTCGCATTAAATGGCGTGCAAATGCAGAGCTCAATTTCTCGATGCAGGAAGCGGGGAAACCTCAATGTAACGTAGGTAGGAAGTTAACCCCCCACCTCTCCGGAATGTGGGGGACAACACAATCTCATTATGATCTCTTCCTTCGTACGGCTAAATGTAAGGAGGGGTGGTGTGGAGAGAGAAAGGCGCCTCCCCGATCTACCTCCTGCAGAGAATCTCGCTTTTAAATCAATAGGAAAATGCTGCTGCGACTTCAAGGCATTCCGTTCGCGGAGCTGACATTGGACTCACCATGCTGAGAGACATCGCACGTATTGCCACTGTTATTCTTCCTGTGGCTACAGCCGCAAGAACATCCAGGCTGTGGCTTGATTCCCCGGCTGTCAACTGGAACGATTCCTTTGTAATAGGCAATGGCCGTCTCGGCGCTGTGATCCCTGGCGCAGTAGATCAGGACAGTATCCATGTTAACGAGGATTCTCTATGGTCGGGAGGACCACTACACCGTGTGAATCCTGATGCTGCGACGAACATCCCTATCATACAGGACTATATCCAGGACGGCGATATCCAGGATGCAGCAACGCTCGCCAGCTATGCTTACCAAGGGACTCCCGTCTCGATGCAACATTACGACCTTCTGGGAGACTTGACGTTGACCATGGACAGTGGAGGCGAGTCTCCTGAGAATTACCAAAGGTGGCTGAACATAGCAGACGCAACTACTGGCGTTTCGTATCAATCGGGAAACACTACCTACACCCGGGAGTTCTTCGCGAGCGAACCTGCGGGCATGGTTATCGCTAAGCTTGAGGCGGACGTGGAAGGTTCTCTATCCTTCCACTTGCACCTTGATCGGGGCACCGGGCTCAATCGGTGGGAAGATAGCAGTGAGCCGGTTGGTGGCGACACCATCGTCATGAGCGGTGCAAGCGGCGGTAAAGAGCCCATAGGTTTCTCAGCCGGCGCTAAGATTGCCTCTACGGATGGTGATGTCTCTACTCTGGGTGACTATGTGTTCTGCCGGAACGCTACAAGTGCTATAGTCTTCTTCCAATCCTGGACGACGTACAGGAAGCTTGACCCTCGTGCCGCTGTTGTCGAAGAATTAGCGGCGGCGGATGGTACCGCATACGAGACGATGCGTAAGACGCACGTGAACGACTACCAGGGACTGTTCAACCGCACCTCGCTCGATCTTGGTGTCTCCACATCAGCGCAACGCAACATGACAACGGATGCACGACTCACCAATCTGACCTCAGCCTTCGATCCTGAGATCGTAGCGACGTATTTCGATTTCGGCCGCTACTTACTCATCGCAACTTCGCGCTTGGGCGCACTCCCACCCAACTTGCAAGGCATCTGGAATTCTGACTTCGATCCGCAATGGGGAAGCAAATACACCATCAACATTAACCTGGAGATGAACTACTGGCCATCGTTGATCACCAACCTCATCGACCTGACATCTCCACTGCAAGAGCTCATCCACCGTATGCATGCCAATGGTACTGAAGTCGCGCGCCAGATGTTCAACGCCTCGGGCGCCATGGCACACCATAACACTGACATCTGGGCCGACTGCGCCCCGCAGGATAATTACTTTAGTTCGACCTTTTGGCCTTCGGGGCTGGGCTGGCTGGCTATCCAGCTTCTGGACCAGTACCATTTCACTGGCAACAAGAGCTATCTGCGCGAGAACTATCCGGTGTTGCGGGACGCCATGCGATTTTATTTGGATTTCATGATTGAGGGTCCCAATGGATGGAGGGTTACCAATCCTTCCATCTCCCCCGAGCATGCTTACTACCTCCCGAACTCGATGGTCGAGGAAGCTATTACGATGGGTCCGACGATCGACAACTCCATCGTATGGGAGCTTGCTGGTGTCGTCCTAGATGCTGCGGTTGAGCTGGAAGAAGAAGACGACGAGTTCGTCGAGAATGTGAAAGATCTACGCTCTCAGCTCCCGCCGCTCCGTGTATCCTATTTCGGCGGCATCCAAGAGTGGATTGAGGGTACGTTATAAATCTCTGCAGTCCCCAAACCCTTTCCACAACCCAATTCCACTTCGCCGAGAAGAACAACCTCACTAACCCTTTCTCACCGAACAGACTACCAAGAAGCAGAACCCGGCCATCGACACTTCTCGCAGCTCTTCGGTCTCTATCCAGGCTCGCAAATCACAGCCTCCAACGCCACCACCTTCAACGCCGCGAAGACCTCCCTCCTCCGTCGCTTAAATAACGGCGGCGGCGACACAGGCTGGTCACGAGCTTGGTCTATCTCCCTCGCCGCTCGCCTGCTCATGCCGCAGCAAGTCCACGAGGATGTGGCGTTCCTCCTCGCCAACCTCACCTACTCGACTTCTTTCCTCGATGTCCTACCGCCCGCGCCTTTCCAGATCGATGGGAATTTTGGTGGCACGGCGGGGATTGCCGAGGCTTTGTTGCAGAGTCATGAGTTGGTTGATGGTGGTTGGCTAGATTCTCAACGTGGTCGGGGTGGGGATCGAAAGGAATGTTTGGGTAGTGGGAGGGACCTATCGCCTGCTTATCTAGGACATGCAGGTCCGAAGACGCCTCTCTTGAGGCTGCTGCCTGCGCTGCCGATTCAGTGGGCCATGAACGGTGGCGGTTCTGTCCGTGGTCTCCGTGCGCGCGGCGGGTTTGAGGTTGATATTGCTTGGGACGAGACGGGTAAGTTGTCCGAAGCGAACGTGACTTCTTTGGAAGGTGGTGCTGCTTGGGTTACCGTTGGTGATGAGGCCTTAGGCACGGACGGTGTTGTTGCTGGAAACTATAGCCAAACGATCTCAATTGAAGGCGTTGGCAAGGGCAAATTTGTGCTGTTGTCTCCGAAGGGTGCGGGACAGTCTTATCGAGTGCTGTCACGCTGAATCGGCTAGGACATGGGGGAAGGAATTGACATGCTGCGGCATTGCTAGAGTTCTTGAGAAAGTATCCCCCCTGTCACGAGTCTTGTGTAAAGGCGGACAGATGATATCCGTTCTCCACCTTTCACCTGCTCTGCTTGTGCTAAAGCTTCACATACTGACCTCATCAAAGAGGCACAGCCAACGTATCTAGCTTTACGATTGGTGAATGTATCCTTGATAGAAGTGCAGGTGCAAGCGTTAGCGAGATTGCATGACACTGAAACATTCACCCATATCTCCGCAAGACGCTTCGGTTGGCAAAAACCCCAAAGCCGAAGACATTGGCGGATCACGGCAGCCTTCAGTGCGATGTCCTGTTTACATTGTCTCATCGTCGACTTAGAGGAAAGTGTTAGGTCTTTGCTGGAGTTGATGAGAGGAACATGTATTGTGCGTCAAAATGTGATTTGCTTGATATAGCCAGGTCTCGCTCATCCTTTCTGGCCTCCAAGATCCTGCTGCGTTATCACGAGAACAACCGGATCGATTGGCAAGTTGCACCGACTCCGTTTCGAAACCACTTCGGAATCGGCCGAACTTCCGCCCCCGCGGAACCAGGTTGCTCGTCTATTTATTATCCTTCATCATCGACTCCAACTCCGTTCTCTCCACGCTCTTGACTCTTATCCTCTTGCAAAAACTTGGACAAGATGAGTGATCAACCAAAGAGGCCAGAAGAAATCCAGGCTGGACCAAGTAGTTCAGGCTACGACCCTGGAGAATGGTACTGGGAAAGTCGCAAGAAACGAAGCAACCCCATGGGGACAGCAGTCTTTAGTATCCTCCGACTTGCTGACCTGCCGTTGCAATACTATCTCCTACGCTATTCGACATTCCTCCCGGATCTGATCCGCAGGATCGGCGGGACCGCGATCCCCCTCAGCTCTCCGCTTTCGGCAACAGGCATTGCAGGCTTATCGCCCTACCAGACTCTGATCCTGGGGTTAGCAGCTGGGAGCTCAGCGAAGCAGATCTACTGGAAACTGATGATCAACGATACGAATATGACTAGCGGATTCAGCACCGCTATCTGCGCGTACAACACGCTGCTGAATACTTTGAACACTGGACTCGCATTCTGGGCCGTCACTTCTCAGGTCCCGGCCGATCAGGGATCTTTCTTGTCTTCCTTGACAAATGCTCCCGCAGCAGTCCCCGTCGGGCTCACCCTTTATACCGTGGGGATTTTCGTGGAATGGTACTCTGAGATTCAGCGGAAACGCTTCAAGTCCCACCCGGAGAACAAGGACAAGCCTTACTCGGATGGGCTGTTTGGCCTGGCGAGGAGTATCAATTACGGGGGCTATACGCTCTGGAGAGTAGGGTATAGCTTGATCTGCGGTGGCTGGACCTGGGGCGCGCTTGTTGCTGTATGGTTGGCTGGAGACTTTTGTGCTAGAGCTATCCCGAGTATGGATGCTTACTGCGAGAAGAGGGTACGTTTCCTTGCTCATGATGATGATAAAACCGAACATATGAGGACCAAAATGCTGACTATAGACTTCGCAGTATGGAAGCCAGTGGGCAGAGGTCAAGAAGAAAGTACCTTACGGGCTGTTGCCATGGATCTACTAAGAGCTTGAGCCTTTGAAGTAGTTTTCTCGAGTGACAATCTTCCATGGCAGTCAAATCTATAGCTGAACTACTGCATACCAGATCAAACCCATTGAAGCGCCCAGTAAGATTGCCAGAGGTGGCGACAGGCGGAAATGCTTCCCGCCGACAAAGCTAGTCGCCACAATGACTACCCACCATGGGTCTCTCGACAAACTGCCCCCTATTCGTACCTGCGCATCCAAGTACCCAATCTCAAATAATCTGTACACGGCAGTAAATACTAGACCTACTGCAGTGGCGTGCACCCCTCTCAACATCGCACGAACTGCTTGCAGCTTCCTCAGTGTACTCCATACACCCATCATACCTGTGTGTAGCCACAAACCCGGCGTGAATATGGCTATGTATGCCAATATTGCTCCAACGACTCTCGGAACATCGCCACTGGCATCTCTAGCTACCGCCAAGCTACCTAGATACACAGCAAAGTTGAAGTTCGGTCCAGGAAAGGCTTGCGTGATGGCTAATCCGAGCAGGAAATCTCGGGGACTTACCCATCCCTCCGCTACCACGTATTCACGCAGCAAAGGGATGACAACAGGTCCACCACCGAAAATGATGGTGCCGGCGAGAAAGAGGTTTGCAAAGACGTCGAATCCTCGACTGCGGCCTGACAAGGTGCCTCGGAGGACCATCACGACAGTGAATGCGACGAAGAAGCTTATGAGAATTAGTGTGCCTTGTTTCCAGCCCTTCAAGCGGTTGGAAGACGCAACTGCATCAGAAGACTCTGTTCGTTGGCCTTCAAACTCCCCAGGCTCAGCCACGCTGTTCGAAGCTTGATGGCGCTGATGGAGACCTGTTTCACTCATCTGCTGTCGCTGCGGGTTGACGGTAGAAGCAAGCTCGACATCTGCGCTTGTGCTCTCCACTTCTATGGCGATCCGCCTCTTGCCGCTTCTCAGGAGCTTTGGGAGCAGCTTCAAATCCCACAGGATCGTGATCAATCCCCCACCCGCCAGTAACACGGGAAAATACCATAACGCATTATACAGAGCCCCGGCCGTCGCGCCAAAGAAGACCAGTATCCTTGTTAGAGTATCGGTAATTGCTTTATTTGATAGCTGCACGGCTGCCAAAGCGACAATGCCAACTGTCGCAGCGTTGAGGCCAGAAAGCAGCGCGTACGCTGGTGCGGGTAGCTCATCGCCAATGTTCGCCACCCCTAGACTGAGTCCAAATGCCGCCATAGCCATGGGTAAGCTCCAAACGAAGAATGCCAATACCCCGATCAAAAACCCGTAGCGCAGGACGTTTATTGCGTAGTGCATCTTTGTCGAGCCCGGCCCGCTAAGGGTTTGACAGAGTGCGAACATCTCTTGATAGCTCTGCTCGTCTAGCCAGTTGTACTTCTCCACGAATAGGCGATTGAAGATCTGGAAATGTACAGTCGGGCCACCGAACGACGTTACACCCAGGTGCCAGTTGTGAAGGAACATGTCTAGTACGGGAAGTGATGCGACGGCGTCGCCGCTGGGGAGGAGCTTGTTACGACCATTCTGTAAAATATTGCGTAGGCGTTGGAGCTTCGAAGACATGTTCTTGTCGCTCTGCTGGCAGTTCTTCGGAACTGGTAGTTTATGTGGACTAAGACCGGATTGAGTTCTACGGAGTGTGTTGCCTGGGAATATCTCAGTGGTACAGCGACTCAATCAGTTCTATGGCATTCTGTCGATCAGCGAGAATGCGTCGGAGTATATATTCAATACATATTCCGTCAAGCTCTCATGGTATACTTTGGCAAGACAGCTTCTTCCCAACGTCCTATAGGCCAATCCGCGTGCACGTGGGATTAGCATTTTTGTTGGAGAGCTGCGACAATCAACTTGGCGGCTTTGTCTTGCTTGGCCATCTGGCGAATCTTCATATCACTTCAATGGAAACGCTAATAGTCACACTAATCTCTAAACTAAGCAATTGTCATACCACTGTAATGCCAGCGCTACTGGTGGCTTCATTCTTTACAGACATAGAACATGATTCTGGTTAAAATTTAGTAGAGCACAAGAGATGAGCAAACCGATGAGACGACAACAAGGATACAGAATTTTCCCCGTCCCTATCACATTTCAACCTCCTTACAAATCCACGACCATATCGTCAACACTCTTAACCCCGTCTCCATCAACCGAACTCGTCAACAAACTGAGATCCCCATCATTCATACCAGAAGCTTCCCCAAACATCCGTCGACAAATAGCCCGCGCAGCGCCAGGCGCAAGCGTAGTCCCGTACATCCCGAAACCGAAACACAACCAGAGCCCGCTTTCCTGCCTGCTGGCCTCGCTTTCGGCTGTATTGAAAAGCAGTGAAGTCGGCACAGCATCGATGACCGGCAACCCGTTCCTCGAAGAGCTGATAAGGCTCGAACCCTCCGTATAGCGGCGATCGCCATCGAGTGAACGGAGACGTTCAGCGATGAGTCTCTTGAGATGCCGGAGGGCGTTGCGGTCGCCCGGATGATCCGCCATGGCGTCCGCGGGGCTCAGAGGGATGTTCTTGCTTTCCCTGTCTTGTCCGGTGATGCTGACTATCTCGTCCTCTTGCGAGCTAACCATGAGCACTTTGTCGTCGAGCAATCTGTCCGATTCTGCGATTGTCGGTAGGAGTAAACCGACGTCGTCTTCTTTCGTCATGTCCGGGACTAAGGTGTGGTACCAGTGGGCATCTCGCACGTGGTTCTCTAGTTTTAGAGAGTTCTGTGGGAAGAGGTACTGGACGATGCCTGATGTGTATGCGCCTGCTGCGAGGATGAGATTCTGGCATTGGATCGTAGCATTGCGGCCTTTTCTGTGTGGATCCGTGATAGTGATTGCTGAGAGCTTGCCGTTCTTCATCGTAGCGGTGTCGATGCTGCGGTTGAAGATGACGCTTACCCCACGAGATCGACAGTCCGCAAGTAGATAGTCGATGAGACTGTCAGTGTCGAGCTTTCCAATGCTCGTGCTGTCTTGCTCGAAGATGTCAAGTTCGTGGCCGGTGTACCAAGATGGTTTGGCATCTCTGTTCGTGCCATCCGACCTTGCAACCGTATACACGGAATCAAGTCGTAATTTAGTGGATTCCTGAAAGCCAGGTATGTCCGAAAGGTCGCCCCAGGCCTCCAGAGATAGGTCGCATAGGCTTTGCAAAGAGTCCGGTCTACCGTGAATGGATAAGAGACCCGCACAATTCGCAGATGCCAGACAGCACACGTCCTCCTGAATGTCGACCACCGTGATCGCGTGCCTGATACCCGCCTGCTCGGTCTGCATTGCCAACTCACGTGCGATGTTCAGACCAACGATGCCGGCGCCCACGATCATTGTACTGCCGCCCCTGAGGTGTGAGTAAGAGGGCGTTATGGAAGGCTTGATAGTATCGACGAAGGGGTCTGGGAGTATGTTGGACGGCCTAGGATTGAAATCGATGCTGGAGATTGAAGCTGAGCTGCTTTCTATGTCAGCCTCTTCAGGCGTCTCGGGTTCTAGGTAGGTCGGCGCTATAGGCTGGGCTCGTTTGTGCCTATATCCCGCGATAGTGGGTCGTGGGCTTGCAGAGCCGTCAAAGTCGTGGTTCGGGCTATCATGAGCACCCGTATAATCCTCATAAGCACCCGTATCGTCTGGCATCAAGTCATCCTCGTCTTCCGAGATGTGCTCTTGTTGCAGTCGTTTCTTTTCCGCCTGCTTCCTTTTCTGCTCTTTACCCGCCTCCAATTCATCGTTCTTGATCGGAGGCAGACATTCCCAACGATGCTGCATGAATTTCTCCTTGATGTATGGGGCTTGCCGAGTGCTGTATCTGCAACCGCAGACAGCTTTCAGCCAGTCGCGAGCGAGATAGTTGTACTGATACCAGTACAGCGCCCCTCTGAGACCGCCTTCTCCCCTCGTGCTTGGATCCTTCTCGATGCAATCTGAACAGACATGGCAGCTGAACTTCGAGCAGACCCAGCTCCAGTCGCTGACCCGGTAACCGCAGATTGCGCATTTGGCGGTCTTGATCTTGGTGTTCTTCCGCCAGTCGTTGTGTCCATTCTGCTGTTTGCCAGTGGGCGCATGCTTCCAGGTATCGTCTTCATCGTCGCTATCATACGGGATGTCGTTGTAGAATACGGGCGCAGGCGGCGATGCATGGCTCGCTGTAGAGGATGACATGTCGATAAATGTGAATGTTTTATCCCAATGTTGCAAGGCACAAGAGCAAAGAGGATTGCTCAAATCGTGGTCTATAGCAATCCTCTTGCTGCAGACTTTGCCCACGCGAAGACAGAATGAGACGAAGTCGCAGTGTTTCTGCCGAGAAAGTAAGAAAGTTGAAAGAAACCAGGAACAGAAGTTGAAGATAAAGGAAATCCAGCACTTGACCTTGCGACCGAAAAGTGTCACACGCCCCAGGCGATGACTGATTTGCTGGCATCTCGGACAGAATCGGCTTACAGATACATTCACAGCATTCACTTGAGATAATGCGTGACCTTCTGCGTGCCTTCTCCAGACGCCGCTCGAAGCGACATCGGCATTCTTGGAACCTTAAGGCGGCGTGCAATGTGGCAATCGACATGCAAGCACTACTGCAATCGGACTGAATTGTATATGCATTGCAGGAGTGTCAGGACGAAGACTGACTCTGCTGAAGTGTCTGACTGCTGACGCACTCTCCAAAGGTCAAGTAGCATGTCGCAGATGCTAACGCAGCTTATGGCGGCGCTGTCATGCGCTGCCCTGCTGTAGACATCATCAGAGTGTCCTGTAACGAGCCTGCGTGAATAAGAGGGAGAGTGGCGACAAAGAGTCCACGAAATGGCCATGATGAAGAAGCACTGACCGGTTGTTGTATCTGAGAGGGGTGTCTGGAAGAGGGAATCCGTGAAGGCCTCTTAGGTCGCGCCGCGGATCGCGACGTACAAACAGGTCGGCTGTGACATGTGCGAGAATCTGGCATGTCATGCTCTGAGAATGAGTATTCGTAGCAGAGAGACCCGTGCAGGCCATGTCCCATTTAATCATCCGCAATCTTGCTACAAGTCACTGTGCAAATTAGCCGACACAATTTTTGAAGGACGACAGTGAATGTTTTGCCATGTATTCCGTTGTGTACGGAACTCATTAGGTCATAGGCATTGGAAGTAGCGATAATGGAGATCTCTGCTTGCCTCTCCTTCCGAAGGAATGAAGGTCGTCAACTGAAGACCTGCTTGGTAGCTGGAGAAAGCAATTACTGCTCGAGCAAGTCCTCTAATAACATCACGCGGCGCATCTCATCGCCATGTGCGAAGTCCGTATTCTCGGCTGCAAAAGCCGACATTGTTACCTCTGACCATCAATGCGGACGACAGCCTTGCCACCGCAAGCTGCGGTCCACTGTGAAGTTGATGATAGAAAGGAGAAGTGAAGTCGGCGGCCTTTTACGACCGAGCCAATAAGACGAGCCTTCGTATAGGATACGCGCCTCCTCCCCAGCGCGCTGATGTCCCAATTAGGTAAGCATAGCTCACATCTTACGACCCGACGGACCCTCGGCTCCAAACTCTCCTTCCGCTCGCCGTCGCCGCCGCCGCCGCCGTCATTATGAACGACGACCAGGCAACCGATTTTCGTCGTTCATTACTCTTCTTTCCTTTTCCCAATGTCTAGTCATACGAGAAGAAGGTCGTCTTTGTTTTATTCATCATAAGCCAGGGAGAGGAGCGTTCTCTAAGAATTGGGAGTTGAAAAAAGAACAAGTACATCGTCCCAAGCATCGTTGCCACTTCCCACCCATCATGGCTCCCACTCTCCAAATCCTCGCGCTCTCCGTCGCCGCCTCAGCCGGGCTGCAACGGTACGCGAACGACTACCACTTCGGACGGATCGCGACTCCCACAGTCCTCTTCCTGGCCCAATTCCTCGCCTACATCATCTACGCCGTGATCCTGTACCCCCGGTTCTTCTCCCCGCTCCGCCACTTGCCCACCCCGCCGGACAACCACTGGCTCTTCGGCCAGACCCCGCGCGTCCTCCGCGAAGCCTCTGGACGCCCCATGCGCGACTGGGTCGAGAATGTGCCGAATGATGGGCTCATCCGGTATAGTATGTGGGGCCAGGAACGCCTGCTGGTGACGAGCCCGAAGGCGTTAGGTGAGGTGCTCGTGACGAAGAATTATGACTTTGTCAAGCCGCAGCAGGTCCGGAATGGGTTGGCTCGGTTGTTGGGTGTGGGGATCCTGTTGGCGGAGGGCGATGAGCATAAGCGGCAACGCAAGGAGTTGATGCCCGCGTTTGCTTTCCGCCATATTAAGGATTTGTATCCGGTTTTCTGGCGCAAGTCCCGCGAGATGGTGGAGTGTCTTGCTCAAGCTTCCAAGGCGGCGGAGTCGTCCAAGGAGAATACTGAAGTTGATTCTAAGACTGATGGCGCAGACGCCGCCCATGCTCCAGGTGCTCTGGAAGTGCACAACTTCACTTCGCGGGCCACACTAGACATCATCGGCGTGTCGGGGATGAACCACGACTTCAACTCCCTCCAGGACCCCACCAACGAGCTCTACCAGCACTACCGCACAGTCTTCAACCCAGGACGAGTCGGGCGCCTACTCCAACTTGCAGGCCTCATCGTCCCCTTCTGGCTCCTCCGCCGCCTCCCCATCCAACGCAACCGCGAAATCGAAGACGCAGTCGCCTACCTCAAAACCCTCTGCTACGACCTCATCGCCAACAAACGCCGCGCCATGCAATCCAAGCAAGGCCGCACCGAAGTCGACATCCTGTCCGTCGCCCTCGAATCCGGCGGCTTCAGCGACGAAGACCTCGTCAACCAAATGATGACCTTCCTGGCCGCGGGTCACGAAACCACCGCCACAGCCATGATCTGGGCCGTATACAACCTCGCCAAATACCCCGCCGTACAAACCCGTCTGCGCGACGAAATCCGCTCCCACCTCCCCCCTCTCGCCTCCGACATCTCCGCCGCAGAAATAGACACCTGCCACTATCTGCACGCCGTGTGCTCCGAGGTCCTCCGCCTCTGGTCCCCCGTCAACCTGACCCTCCGCATCTCCGACCGCGAAACTTCGATCGCCGGGCAATTCGTCCCCAAAGGCACAACCATCATCCTCTGTCCCTGGGCCACAAACAACAGCACTGCCCTCTGGGGACCCGACGCGCACGAGTTCAAACCAGAGCGCTGGATCGATCCCCAGGACGGGAAAGCCAACAACAAAGGGTCCGCCGAGAGTAATTATTCTTTCCTCACTTTCCTGCATGGGCCGAGGGGTTGTATTGGACAGAGGTTCGCGCAGGCCGAGTTCGCGTGTTTGCTTGCGGCGTGGACGGGACGGTTTGAGACTAGGTTTGAGGAGGGGAGTGTGTTGGCGAAGCAGAGGGAGAGTGAGGTCGAGATTAAGGGGGGGATTACCGCGAAGCCTAAGGTTGGGCTTTGGGTTCAGTTGAGGGAGTTGGAGGGGTGGTGAGGGAAGAGGAATAGCATGGGATGGGATGCAGGAGTCTCTCCCCCCCGCCCTCTTTTGTCTTTCTTTACACCCTTGGATCTTGGGATCTTTAGAGGAGAGTGGATCTGCATGGAGGAGAAGGAAAGATAAGCTTTTGAGGTGGATTTTAGACAGCGGAAATGCCCTTTGATGAAAATTAATGATACATGAATGGTACATGCGTTTGCTACCGCCAACACTCATGGCCTTAAGGTACAGAGGGAACGGTAAGCCCTGCCAGAGCCTAGATGGCTCTTCATGCCTCAGATCCAGAGAGTAGATGGCGATAGTGATCCGCCGCAGTCTGAAGCCGGCGGACGTGATGCGGCGGGCGTGGCGGGATCCGGGGGGAATAAACGTCCTTGAAGCGTACCCGCTAAATCTCATGCCGCATCTCTATCTTCAGGGGCAGTGCGGCCCCTGCTTTTTCACTCGTACCCACCTTGGCCCCTCCCAATTGAACCCTCCCAAGCCCTGTCAAAACTTGCATAGTGACCCGACAAGCGAAATCGATGCCACACCTGTAGACCTACTAACACCCTCCCCATCAAGCCGGCTTAACCCCCTTATGTATCGCCGCAATCCCCATGGTCAAATCCTCCCACCCACTCCTCACGACCTCATCCTCCGGATCCTGCCCGGGGATCAAAAACCCCGCCTTCCGAATCATGCCCGCGAACTCCTGCTGGCTCGGGAACCGCTCAATACTCTCGACGAGGTACTGATAACTATCTCGATCCGCCGCGACAATCTGGCCAATCAAGGGTATCGCCCCGAAGCTCCACCGCTTGTAAACGGCGTTCAGCACGGGATTGCTCAGTTGGGGAGTGAATTCCAAGCATGCGAAGACTCCCCCCGGTTTTAACACCCGGTACGCTTCTTCCAGCGCTTTCTGCTTGTGCGTGAAGTTCCGGATCCCGAACGCGACGGTGTACAGGTCGATACTGCTGCTTTCGACCGCGCCGAGCTCTTCTGCGTTCGCTTCCAGGAAGCTCACCCGCCCTGTGGCGTTGTAGGGGGATGCGGCGAAGCGTTTGCGGCCTTCGGCTAGCATGTCCGGGTTGATATCGGAGACGATGACGGAGGTGTGGCGGTCGGCGTTGATGGTGCTGCTGTGGTCGAGGTGGCGGAAGGCGATGTCGCCGGTGCCGCCGGCGATGTCGAGGATCTTCATGCCTTGATCCGGGGATGTGCGCGAGGAAGGCGGGATGCCGGGGTTTAGGGAGCGGACGAAGTGGTCTTTCCATAGGCGGTGGATGCCGAGCGACATCAGGTCGTTCATGGTGTCGTAGTTGGAGGCGACGGAGGAGAAGACATCGCGGACTGCGGGGAGGAGAGCATTTGATTAGGAGATTGATTAGGGATTGAAGTGTCAGGAAGGGTGCGTACCTCTTCCGGCCTTGAGGTCTTCGGCGACGGTCTGGTAGCCAAAGTGGGTGGTCTTCTCATCTTGGCCTACTCGCTGACTAGAGGCGGGCTGCTGCTGTTGGCGGGACTGGATGGAGGAGGCGAAGGTGCGGCGGCAGTCGTTGCAGATCCATTGCGTGCTTGGCGTACCGAGCCGTAGTCGCTTGGATGCTCGTGGGATGAATGAGGCCATGACTGCTCTCACTGCGGATTGGTATAGGATCGAACAAGTTTGGTACCAAACCCAGTCAGTCAGTCCCTGTACGATTGCTCTGCTGCAAGATTGAGTTGATCCGACAGCCCGGCGCCGCATCGTTCATCCGCATCCCGCTGCCGCTGCCGCTCCCGAACCTTGATCGCTTATCGATTGCGGGGGACAGCTCCCGGCTACTTTCGGCTTTCCCATGTTTATGCCGAGCGACAATGGCCGACAACCTCCTCTCACACTCCACGCAAAACATCATGTAGGTTGTAATCTTTTCTGGAGTACTTACTATGGCATCCAGGAGAGCACTGGCTACCTTGGGCCCTCTGGTCCACCGTCGAGCGGCTCCAGCACTCAAACCCACCTCACCATGTCCAAGATGCCAGTCAAGACGCCAATCAGTCTCACAGAGACCAGGCTCAGATCGGTATGTCTGTAGATACAGAGAATGTAAAGGGACTTCGAGCTCATCCCGTATAGTGTACACTTCCCCGGTGCCGTCAACTCCAGCTTCACCAGCGCTCTCTCCTTCACCCGGCCTAGCGAGAAAGACGCAATGCCCACCTTCCGCATCCTAGATCAAGACGGTGCAATCGTGGATCAAAGCCAGAACCACCCGGAAACGAGTAAAGAAGAGCTACTGAAAATGTACAAAGACATGGTCACCGTCTCCATCATGGACATCATCATGTTCGACGCCCAACGCCAAGGCCGTATCTCCTTCTACATGGTCTCCGCGGGCGAGGAAGGCATCGCAGTCGGATCCGCCTCGTCTCTCAGCCCCAACGATCCCATCTTCGCCCAGTACCGAGAGACGGGCATCTTTCAATACCGCGGCTTCACCCCATCAGACTTCATGGCCCAACTCTTCGCAACAGCGAACGACCCGGGACGGGGTCGAAACATGCCAGTCCATTACGGCAGCACCAAATACAACGTCCACACCATCAGCTCCCCCCTCGCGACCCAAATCCCCCAAGCCGCCGGCGCAGCCTACGCAGTCAAGGTCCAAAACCAGCAGAACCCGACCGACGAGCAGCGCGTCGTCGCCTGCTACTTCGGCGAAGGCGCCGCCAGCGAAGGCGACTTCCACGCGGCACTCAACATCGCCGCGACCCGCGCGTGCCCCGTGGTCTTCATCTGCCGGAACAACGGCTACGCCATCTCGACCCCGACCCTCGAACAATACCGCGGCGACGGCATCGCCTCCCGCGGCGTCGGCTACGGCATCGACACCCTCCGCGTCGACGGCAACGACATCCTCGCCGTGCGCGAAGCGACCCGCCAAGCGCGCGCCCTCGCCCTCTCCGACGGCGGCAAACCCGTCCTCGTCGAGGCCATGAGCTACCGCGTCTCGCACCACTCGACCTCGGACGACTCCTTCGCCTACCGCGCCAAGCTCGAAGTCGAGGACTGGAAACGCCGCGATAACCCCGTCGTCCGGCTGCGCAAGTACCTGGAGTCCCGCGGCTTGTGGGACGAGGACGCCGAGAAGGCTTTCAGGAGTGAGGCGCGCAAGGCGGTCCTGGAGGCGTATCGCAAGGCCGATAAGGAGAAGCATCCCCCGCTTAGGAATATGTTGACGGATGTTTATGAGGAGATGACGGAGGAGCAGGTTGAGCAGTTGGGGAAGATGAGGGGGGTGGTGCAGAGGTTCCCCGATGAGTATGATGTTAGTGGGTTTGAGGAAGGGGTGGAGGGGCTGCGGATGAAGTAGGGGAAAGAAGGATTAGCTTGGGGGGCAGGAGAACGAGGAG
The DNA here is from genome assembly GCA_022701445.1 of Hortaea sp. C3G1500-4. Lineage (NCBI taxonomy): Eukaryota > Fungi > Ascomycota > Dothideomycetes > Mycosphaerellales > Teratosphaeriaceae > Hortaea > Hortaea sp. C3G1500-4. Next base: position 718,372 of record JAJVDI010000015.1, read on the forward strand.
GAGGAGGAGGAGGAGGAGGAGGAGGGAGGAATAGGGATGATCCCCACTTTCGTACAGCTGCTCTCACATCCCCCGACGACCTTCCTGATTTCCGAGGCGAATGCTTTCCCCCCTCCTCTAAATAGAGGGACGGAGGAAAAAGCCCCCTACTTCCGTTGGAGCATCGTACCATTTTGACCGGGCAGAGCGAGCTCGAGAATAAAGGTGGGCATAAGAGGGGGACAGAAGAGGAGGACAGAAAAAGGGGGCGGGGCGGGAGAAAGAGAAGTGTTATCTCCTCCTTTGCCCGCCCCCCTCCCCCCCCCCGGGACTAAAACAGCCCAAAACATAGATTATAGCCTAAGAGAACTTCTACGAAATGCAACGATATATATAAAGTCTTCTCCCAAAACTATAGCTGTGTTTTCTTGGTTCCGTTGCACTTGCACAAAGGACGAAGGGTGCGGGACAGATATGAGAAGTCAATCTCTTTCCTTCGAGGAGGTCTTGGGAAAGATTAAGAAGGGGAAGTGGAAGGAGAACTGAATCCCTTTTTGGGCGGGGGGTTGGGGGTTTGGGTTTATTTTTAGTTGAGGGAAGAGAAAAGAAGGTTGGTGGGAAGGGAGCAAGAGAGAGAGGGGAAGGGGAGGGGGGGGGGGGGGGGGCGCGGCGGCGGAGGGGGCCTCGCGCCGGTGAACCGCCCAACGATGTAGTCTTTGGGTGTCGGATAAACGAAGATGTAACTTTGCAAAGAAACGTATTCACAGCCTACCAGTGGAATCTGGGCACCGGATCCTTTTTACTGTTTTTTGGTTTTTTTTTTGGTTCTCTTTATGATATTCTCGGGAATTTGTATAAATGAAAGGCTTTCACCCCAATCTTCGAACAGACAGATACCCCCCTATCTCTCATCACCTTCGCCCCTTCTCCCTTTCCCCCTTTCTCCTCCAGGGGCCCTCCGGGCAATTTGCCCTGTCATCTCCTAACAACCCAGCAAAAGAAAAAAAAAAAAAAAAAGAGGAGGTGGTTTGATCGGACTCACTGAAAAAGAAACCCACAATCCCACAACCCCACATGCCTTTGGCAACGAAGAAGCAATAAAACAGTCCATCATCTACTGCTACTGGGCTCAAACCTCTTATTCCGTCGGTCGGTCGATCCATTCGTCCGTCCGTCCGTTCGTCATGAGAGGCTTACCTCGTCGTTGTAATACACATCCGGAAACATCCGTCACTTACTCCAGTCTGGTACCTGGACACTACCCAAGTCCCCAAGTCCCCAAGTCCCCGTCTAAAAATTCTTCAAACATCTTTGAAAGAAGAACCAGGGAAGCAATAAATACCATCATTCACTCTCCAACCAATCCGGCTCAGCATCCTCGTCCTCGGGATCGTGCGAGAGTAGGGAGCCGTGATCGTCGCTCTGGGATTCTTCTCCTCCTCCCTCTGCTGTTTCTTCTGCTTTTCCCTCAGGGGTGATGACTTCGGCGGCAGGTTCTACTGCTTGATCAGGTGGGGCCTTCGGATTGGGTATGGTGAGGGATGTGGATGCAGTTGCGGGGCCTGAAGTACCGGTGTCCTTTTGCGCAAGTGTTCCGCTTTCGGCGATCGCGATTGAAGGTCTTTTGGGTGGTTCGGGGTTTTGGGTTGGGATGGTGGAGGGCGCATGTTGATGTTCTGGAAACCCAGACGAGCTGTTAAATCCTTCGTTGTCGACGGCCTCTCCTTTGCTCTCGTCTCGAACAGACTCATGTTCATGCTCGCTCGCTTCCGGCAAGAAGCCGCCACCACCATCCTGCAAACTCTCAACTTCGAATCCTCCATCTCCACCGCCATCATCTTCGGCCAGGAACCCTCCGCCGCCTATATCTTCTCCCTCCTCATCAGGGACCAGGAACCCACCACCATCGCCTTCCCCTTCCCCATCTTCATTGCTGAAGAACCCTCCGCCTTGCCCTGCAGTGGGCTGGGCAACTATCTCGGCATTCCCGCCATCATCGGGGAAAAACCCCCCACCGCCTCCTCCTCCGCCGTCGTAGTCCGCATCCGGATCTTGAGCAAGACGATCTTCCGCATCTCCCTCTGAGTCGTCATCCCCCAAGATCTCTTCCTCATCGCTATCATCGACTTTCCGCTTCTTCCGGGGAAGAGACTTCTTGTTGGCGCTTTTCGTACTCGAAGCGACGAGCTCATCGATAGTGTACAGCCCCGCAGTCGGCAACTCCCTACCATCTTCCTCCTCATCGTCATGCGCAATTGGATAATTGCCCTTAGTCTGCTTTCCAGTCGACCCAGCATTCCCCCCCTTCCACCCATCATCACTCCCCCCACCCTTCCCACCATCCCCATACATCCGCACCCTCTCCGCAATCCGCAACCCAGTCAGAAAACGTTTCCAAAGCCGTAAAGCCTGCGCGCTCCGCTGTCTACTGACTTCCAACTCCGCCTCCCACTCCAGCCCCCCGATCACAGCTTCAACAGCTGGCGCGTAAACACTGGGTACGATCCCGCCTTCGATCACAGCCGTGCCCTGGCGGCCTTTGAACTGGAATCCCGTGACGGCGTCGACGCAGTCGACTTTCAAGAACCGCGCGGCGTCCTTCGTGAGCGGGTGGCGGAGATGTGTACCCCCCGCTGGGACCATGGAAGGGAGGTAGATGTCTAGATCCCCGAAGGCGTTGCGCGGGACTCGGCCCTTGACTACAGGGGACGGGACGTAGACTTCCGTCTGGTAAGGGGCGTAAAGCGCCGTGACGGGCTGTGTAGCCCCGTCTTCGTCGTCCGCAGAGGGCGATCTGGCCCGTCTCCCGCCCATCGGCCGGCGCGAAACGACGTTCTTAAGCGGTTGTTCGCCTTCTCGAACGATCCGTCCAAGTCGATACCACTTATCGGCGCTCCTGCAGACGAGCACGTCTCGGCGCCGGAAAACGGCTTCCATGCGCGGCTTCGCCGCCGTGCCTGCGTTGACTTTGCCTACCTCCCTCCGGGGGTGGATGACCTCGTGGCGTTTCGTGTGCCGCTCGAGCGCGTAGAGCGGATGATCCTTGAAGTCCTGGACGTTGTTCGGTAGACCCTCTCGAGCCTCTTTCTGGGCGAGCTCGGCATCCTCGACTTGGTCTCGGTCTAGGACTAAGCCTCTTCGCTGGAAGAATCGCATCGTCTTCTTCCACCAGCGGATACCTTCCTCCCCGCTGCTTTCTACGCGAGACCGTCGGGTTTTCGCGTTGAAGGCTTTGGCGTACCTCTTTGTCACATCTCGTGCTGCGCCGTCGTGCTCGAAGGCGATGGCGTATGAGAGCTGGTTGAGCTCGTATGCAGCAGGTGGTTCGAGTTTGGAAGGTTTGGCAACCGTGCCAGTGACCATGGGATCGAGCGGGATCCACTTCTGGTGAGCTTCGTTGAAGGCCTCCACCCAAAAGACAGGGTAGGTGAGCTTGCGGACTGGTGGTTTTCTCTCTTTCGAGGGAGGTGGAGGAGTGGCTGCGGGCGAAGTATTGAAGGTTGGTTGACCAAGCCTCCTGCGCGCAGACGGGATCTTGCCAATGGTGCGAGAGGTTGTGATGCTATTGTCCGAAGCCTCGCTGGCAGATGGTTTGTCCGGATCGGTGTCCGATGCGATGGCGAGCACGACGGGCTTAGGGGGCTTCTTCTGCGGTGTATTACTGGGCTTGGTCGTCGAAGATGTGAACGGTAGAGGTTGAAGCGAGCACACTATTCGAGCGTCTACACCTGCAGCACGCAGAAGAGCACAAAAGAGCTGATTCCCGGTGTCTTGGCTTCCTTTGAGCCTTTTAGAGGCTCGAACGAATTCTGAGCGATCCATGGGTTCCACATCTACCTGAACAGCCGCCTCGTCTCCATCTTCAGCCCATCGCGCCTTCCGCATGCCAGGAGAATTGACGTGGAATCTCTCCTTGAATACTTCAGAAGCCTGTTCCAGTCCGGCCATAAACGCCCTGTTCCTCACAAATTGACTGTCGCTAGTCTTCGGATTGAGCAAAGATGTCGCTTTGGCATTCAATACGCCCTCCACGTTTCGATGGACGGTTTCATCATTGCACCATGTGTTTACATATATGCAGTGGCCGAGCAGACAGAGAACATGTGCTTTGTGTACGAGTAAACGGTAATCCTTTTCAGCTGCCGTCGCTGGTTTTCGGCGGGTAGTAGCTGCCCGCTTTGGCAGCGGCTGCTGGTCCAGTTGGATTGATACGTCGCCGAAGCTTTCATCTCCATACTGTTGCTCATCCCTGCGTGTTGATGGGCCGTCGAGGTCTACGTCTTCAAACGCAAAGTCGTCCTCTTCATCATCTCCACTGTCTGATGATGCTTCGATGGTTTGAAGCCCGATGGGAGCAGCTGTATTGACAGCTTGGGTAGCACTGTCGCCACCATCCACCCTTTTCTCTGCTTTGGGCTGACGTGGACTGTGATGACCATGGAGGCTCACTTCTCTGACGATGCGTCTGCGCTTCAATGGCCTGTCAGTGTCTTCAACCGGGTCCGTGACTGCGGCTTCCGCAAGCATGTCACTGTAGGGATCTTGCGGCTCATGCTTGGCGTTTCGACCAGAACGCCTGCGAGTGGTTGACGGAGTAGCTGAAGCGGCAGCAGGCTGCCCACCTCGTCTACCTCTGCTGGGGGCCATATTTTTCGTGCTGAGATAGGCTGTTGGCAGTCGGTGCAGCTTTCCGTATCGATCTCATCGCGTCGGAGGCGCGCGCTCATGTGATCTTGGTGGCGCCTTCACAAAGCTGTCACCTCTAACAGCACGATCTGACGGCTGTGATGGGCCATATAGTTCCCCGCCTTTCGACCCTCAAATAGGACACTTAGCCCGACAATTGTTGAATCCCATGTCCCATATCACTGATGAGTGTTGAAGCAAACGGCAAGACAATTCCCATCAGTCAGCATTGAAGTGACGTCCTCTGTCGGCACGCGCCAAGCGATCACCAGCTGGCGTGACACTAGCGTGGCTTACCGGCGGCAGGTTCGCGGTACCCGACGTAGCGCTGCGTAGCGTAGCGTGTAGTGTTTGTTGATGCAGGAACCGAACACAAAGACTGAAGGCCTGCGGAAGTGCCCACCACCCACCACCGAACCAACTCACCTCCGACTCGATCTCGGACAGCGACCACGACTGATTACGACCCGGGACTGACTGACACTCGAATTTCTTCACTTGGCGGGAAGAGACAAGACAGAGAGAAAGGAAGAGAAAGCGTGCTTGTGACGGCCAGCAGACAGGATAGCGTCCTTTGCTCCCATCCAAGCACCAATCTACGCGCCCCACGCCGCCTTCCAACCCCCACTACACCGCAACATGGAGAACTACCAGAAGATGGAGAAGATCGGGGAGGGTGAGTTGCACTTCTCCAATTCCCCTCTCAATCAATTCTCCTTCCACCCATCCATAGCAGCAAATTCCTAACATAGAATCTTCCTCGCGCACAGGCACCTACGGCGTCGTATACAAAGCCCGCGACCTGACCACGCCCGACCAGCGCATCGTCGCGCTGAAGAAGATCCGTCTCGAAGCCGAAGACGAAGGCGTCCCCTCCACCGCCATCCGCGAGATTTCCCTCCTCAAGGAGATGGTCGACCCCAACATCGTCCGTCTGTTCAACATTGTGCACGCCGACGGTCATAAGCTGTACCTCGTGTTCGAGTACTTGGACCTGGACCTGAAGAAGTACATGGAGGCGCTGCCGGTGAGCCAGGGCGGGAGGGGGAAGCCGCTGCCGGAGGGGGTCATGGATGGACGGGGTGGACATCTGGGACTCGGGCCTGATATGGTAAGACTACGTCCATCTTCTCGCGGGGGCAGGAATCATCCTCGTTTTCCTTCCCGCTGGACACAAAATCATGAATTCAAGCAGCAGCAAAACCACTGACACTCGCTTTTTCCTTTCTTTTCTTCTGCAGGTCAAGAAATTCACCTCCCAGCTCCTCCTCGGCACCCGCTACTGCCACGCCCACCGGATCCTGCACCGCGACCTGAAACCCCAGAATCTGCTCATCGACAAAGTCGGCAACCTCAAACTCGCCGACTTCGGGCTCGCGCGCGCCTTCGGCGTCCCCCTCCGCACCTACACCCACGAAGTCGTGACCCTCTGGTACAGGGCCCCGGAGATCCTGCTCGGCGGACGCCAGTACAGCACGGGCGTCGACATGTGGTCCGTCGGGTGCATCATGGCGGAGATGGCCACCCGTCGGCCCTTATTCCCCGGCGACTCGGAGATCGACGAGATCTTCAAGATTTTCCGCGTGCTGGGCACGCCGTCTGAGGCCGAGTGGCCGGGCGTCACGAGTCTGCCGGATTTCAAGGCCAGTTTCCCCAAGTGGGAGCGCAAACCGGATGATGAGGTGGTCAATAATGATGGGATTAAGGTTCTCGGCGAGGAGGGATTGAATTTGCTTGAGGCTATGTTGGTTTATGACCCTGCGGGCAGGATCTCCGCGAAGCAGGCTGTGCATCATGCGTATTTCCTGGAGGGTACGGGGAAGTTGCAGGGTGGAAGGACGAATGGGTTCCATTGAGCATGGGAGGCGAGGAGGGAAGGGCGAAGTAAGGGTTTGGGAGAGGAAGAGAAGGTCGGGACGGGTCGAGGATGATGGGATGATTATTTCTTGCAATGAACAGCGATGATACGACGAAGAAGGGAGGAATCTTACGTGCGAAGCATTGGGCTGGGGGAGCTTTTTGGGCGGTGGAGGACTGGCTGAAGGGACGGACGACCCAATGGAATGACTGGTATGAACGGGTGGAGGAGGCATTCGGTGGTAAGGCAAAAAAACCAACTTCTTAAGACTGTTTATCTCGTATGTTCGAATCTGGAGGCAGCAGCCCCCGGAGGCAAGAGGCAGCTTTACTAGGAGCATGAAGGATGGGGGAGAACTGGGACTTGGGCACATGAGGGGATCGGGAATTGGGGCGTTTTAAGGAGAAAAAGAGTCGGTGTATTTCAATTTGCCCTCAGTGCTGTGGTAGGATTTTTTTTTCTTTTTCTTGCTGCGGCATGAAGGACTTGCCTACTCAGGGTGCCGTTATTGATGCGATATAGTCTTCTGCTTGACAATGCTTGCTGCCTGCCCGTCTCTCGTCCTCAACTTTCATTAATAAATCCTTCCCACGCCTCATCCCGGGCAGCGTGAGGACGTGCCGTCGTGTGGGCTAGTCAGACCATCGTAAATGCGTATATACCTACATACTCACCTCGCCACTTTTGCAGAACCATCACAGACACCAATACGGTGCGTCTCCATGTATCTCTGATGGACCAAGACACACTGTAGCAAAGCCGCAAAGCCGTCCTGATGGGCTTCATCTAGACCACGCGACCTTGACGTGCCTCGACGGGAGATCTTCCTCCCTTTTCGCCCCTCCAGACCCAAGCCGCGTACCCGTCCCATCATCCAGGCCATCATCCAGTACGGCATCTGCGTCATCGTGTGGCGCATCTGCCATCCATATCGCGTTGTTTCCATTACCCGCTAACGTCCACCCGATCGCCACAGGCCAGTGGCGTCGATCTTCACGCCCGCCTGATCGTAGACACGGGTCATTGAGATGACAGTGAGATCTAGAAGGGGTTCAGAGAGCGCCATTGAGTGGCTGTGCGCGCCCATCTTTGTCTGTGCTAGAAAGCTTGATTGTTGCAATGTGGCCTCGTGGCTCGTGCGGAATGACGTAGCGCGAATGGGGCCCGGCCGATCTTTTTGGGAAGTTGGGGGGCTTCTCCAGATGGGGATGATGTGGTTGAACGAAGATAAAGATCCGGCTCATCCGCTACAAAACGGTGACATTCCCCCTATTTCTTTGTTCGCACTTTCGAGCGCCAGGTTGAAGCAACACCTCCGTCGACAGACTCCCTTGTGAGAGAGCGAGCAAGCATTAGGTATGTTAGTTGTCTTCCATCCATGCCCCTCATCGACTACTGCACGCCATGAGGTCAAACACCACCCCGTGATCCACTATACTCGCGTCGATGCTATTTGTCTTCTCCCACACCCATTGACGCAGCTTGTCCAACAATAATACTGACACACTACAGCTACCCCATCTAACAACGCATCCGCCTCATTTGGAAGGCACATCTCTCATCATGTCGACTCCTACGTCACCTCAGCAAGACAGACCGATGCCTACGCGCACCGCAACCAGCACTACCGACGACAATGAGCCCATCCCGGAAGAGGACAGCAGCGAGGTCACTCGTCTGTTCCACGAGCGTTTGCAGGCATGGAAGCACGCGTGCGGCTACCTCGAAGACTACATCACCGCCACCGAAAAGATGCAGCACACCCACGGCAAAGAATATGAGAAAGTCCTGAAGACCGTCAGCAGCCCGTTGAAGGAAGGGCATCACTTCGATCAGAGCCTTGGCGGTATCGCCGGCATGTTCGACAACATTCGTAGCAACACCCAGGGCATCAGCAACAGCCATTACGAGACAGCCAAGACCCTCAAGGGCAGCGTGCTCCCCATCTTCGAGCGCTTACACCAGGAGATCAAGCACAAGACAAAAGAGCTCACTAAGGGTGCCGGCAAGGGCTCCAAGGCAGTCGAGAAGTCGCGCAACACTTCGCAAAAGCACATCGAGCTCCTCGGCCAGCACACCGCCGCCTTCGACTCCACCGGCGGCTCGGTCAAGCCCCACGAAGACCCCTACATCATCCAGCGCCAAGTCTACCACCGTCTGCACAAGCAAGTCGTAGACGAGAACGCCAACCGCGAAGACCTGATCGCCGTACAAAACAGCTTCGCCCAGTTCGAAGCGCACATCGTGCAGACCTTCCAAAACGGCTTCCAGCAATTCCACCAGGTCGTCACCAACCAGACCGACCAAGTCCGCAACATGTACGGCGACATGATGACGGTGACGCAGAAGATCCCGCCGGACTACGAATGGAACGGCTTCGTGAAGCGCAACAACGAGGTCCTCATCGACCAGAACGCCCCCAAGCGCAGCGTCGAGAACATCGGCTTCCCGAACCAGGACCACCGCTCCACCCAGCCCCTCATCGCCGGCAGCCTCGAGAAGAAGGGCAAGATGTTCAAGTCTTACTCCGCCGCTTACTACGTCGTCACTCCCAGTAAATACCTCCACGAATTCAAAACCGACGACGATTTCGCCAAGGACCCGGCCCCCGAGGCTTCGCTTTACTTGCCTGACTGCGTCATCGGCGCCGTCGACGGGCCGAAGTTCAATGTTAAGGGCAAACATGTCGGGTCCAAGATCGGCGGGTTTACTAGTCATGAGTACGCTTTCAAAGCGCATACCCCGCAAGACGCACAGAAGTGGCATGATACGATCGCGTCGGTGTCCGGGCAGAGCACGGGCGAGAAGCCGGTTTCGCCCCAGGAGAGTCGGGTCTCGTCTATGGGGACTAAGGAGTCGGAGGCTGCCAAGGAGGAGCAGGAGGAGGGTGCGTCGACTGCTGCCCCTGCTGCCCCCAGTGAGCAGGAAAGCGGCTCGGTTGCGGAGAAGGAGGGCGTGAAGGAGTCAGAGGATGTTGCTTCTTCGGGTAAGGTGTAGGATGGGAAATATGAGAGGTATGCGACTCCTCCTCCGCCGGCAATCTTTTAAATGTGCGCGAGGAGTGCGCGATCTGTAATGTGGTGATTGTGGTGGACTACTGCGGGAGGGAGAGGGGAAGTAATGGAAATGATGATGTCTGGAAAGCTAGGAATGGATGAAGTTAGGAATTGATGATGCAGAATACCCGTTTTGCTTGTTCCTACGGTGAAATTTGGTCTTCTTTTATCAACCTTTTTCTTCTTTGCGGTCTTGTCTTGCTTTATGGGACCCCCCTACCCGTCCGGATATTTTCCTTACCTTCTCTGAGATCCTTTGAAATATTTTTTGGAGGCTATGATTCTTCATCGAGGCAAAGCGTCATTAGGAGCAGATAGATGGAACCGGGTAGAGGATTCTGGGCTCGAGGCAGCATAAATGGTTTCTCGACAAAAGGTTTGGGGGAGGTGTGTGTGGTTGGGGTGGCAGGGTTCCTCTTTTTCCGTCTCCTTTCATTTTTTCAACAGTGGTCGCGCTGTTATCTCCATACGTACCTCTTCTTCTCCGAATATGCAATGTACTATCGTGGTGTGCTGGAAATACTACAAAGTTTAGGTAGACGCGATAAATCCTTTGCTGAGTAATGCTGCCTCCCTCCCCCACCCTCCCACTCCCCAGCCCCTTTCTCTACTCGTACTCATCACAACTTGCGCAATGTCTGTACATATAACCCGATCGTTTTTACGGAGATAAGTCACCGCTTGAGATGCTGATATTAATGACCCCCATGTTGCATTGGGCTTTCATAAATCCATCCTGAAGTGAATATCTCGTGATATGCATGGATTGTATAATCCAACTCCTCCAACGGAGATAATTCACTTGGCAATGGCCTTGGCCGTCCTTCCATGTAGACCTTGCATTACATGGCCATGGTATGGGAATGTCGCAATCTGGCTATCGCTTTATCAGCAAAGCCTCGCGTGGCTGTATTGGCGCAATCCTTCTCGGAAATGAATGGGGAATCGCTTAGAAATTCGATTGTCGAGATAATGAGCCATTGTTGTTACCAGAGGACTAGATGTAGCTGTATGCCGTGTCAAGCCCTTTAAAAACTGAAGGGAAGCAAGACCGTATCTCAGAAGAACATCTAATTCTAAACGTCAGATCTTCGCTACACTCACTCTGTCCAATGTCTAAGCTCCTAGTCGTAGTGGGTGCCACAGGCCAACAAGGCCGCTCAGTCATCCAATGGTTCCAGCAGCACGAACCTTCCATCCGCATCCGCGGTCTAACCCGGACGCCGACTTCAGATGCAGCGGCATCCCTAGCCTCGACGGGCGTGGAAGTCGTCCAAGCTGACCTCAACGATCTCCGATCTCTCCAGTTCGCTTTCAAAGGCGCCAATTACATCTTCGCTTACACCGATTCAGCGAGTATCATAAAAGATTCAGCATCCGCGGGAGGAAGCATCTCTGCCGGGCAGCACGAAGACTCGTCAACGCCCACGGCCCCACCGGCCTTTTACGGCATCGAAGTCCAGCAAGGCAAGAACGTCGCCGACGCTGCGGCCGAAGTCCCAGAGCTAGAACGTTTGGTCTGGAGTTCCTTGGCTAATGTGAAGAAATGCAGCGGGGGGAAGTACAACCAAGTCTTCCACTTCGACGCTAAAGCCGCCGTGGCGGAGTATATGTTCGAGAAGGAAGGGCTCGAGAGCAAAGTCAGCTGTGTGCTTATGGGCTGTTTCCTTACGAATGTGGCCAAGGGGCTGGAGTTCTTTCGCTGTCGATTTGTAAGCTCTCTATCCTCTTCTACGTCTAGACAACTCTTGGTGATGGAGGCGGTGGAGCTAGCTTGCATGCTGATACAACATTCTTATTTGATAGGAAACGGACAACAACGGCTCGAAGACTGCGATTTGGACTCCGCCTTTCCCCGCGAGCCTCCCGATCCCCTGGGTCGACGTCGAAAAGGACACCGGTGCTTTCGTTAAAGCACTAATCGACGCTCCGCCGAAAATCCAGCTTCTCGGCGTGAGCGAGTGGATGACTTTCGATAACTGGGCGACGCTTTGGAGCGACGTTACAGGTGTCAAGAGCAAATTCGAAGCTGCTCTACCGCAGGAAGCTCCTTCAACCAACGACGGGTTCGATTTCAAGGCCGTGCTCTTGCAGACTGGTGCCTTTTTGACCGAGTTTGGATTTACGGGAGGTGATCCTAATGTGGTTGAACCTGAGGAAGTAAGTGATTTGCATCTGATCCGTCGTTGGGACACTCTCTTTATATTTTCTCTTTTTTTTTTTTTTTCAAAATTAATGCTGATTGCTTTTGTTTTGTAGCTTGAGCGAAACGGAACGAAGATTCCGCGTTCGAAGATCTCGGACTATACGACACGGGAGGACTGGTCTCATACCCTTGAATGATGAAATGGATATTTGGATTGGCGAGTAGTCTAGTAATTGCAGATCTGTCATTGGTAGCTTTGACTTGGAGCAAGTAAGCTCTCATGAACGACAGCGATGGCTATGAATGGTTGCAAATCTTTCTCTCGCGATCTTTCAAACATAGCAGTCTTCAAATGGAATGAGCGGGATCATAATCTACTTACTAAGCTCGCATGATGCACACGGATGTGATGCTTGTTCGGCCAAGCTCCTACCGAGACGCTTGACTTCTGTTTCTCCGTCTTGGCTTCTACCTTTCTGCTCTCTCCGAAGCAGCACAAGCAGGCACAACACTCGCCGAAGACCTCTAGGATGTGGTGCATCATGACCATGTCGATCTCATCTCCGCTCTGCATGTCTGCGAAAGCGGAGTCGTAAAGGTTGTAGATAAAATTCAAATGTAAGTCGAACGACGAGTATCTTCTTCCTATTCTTTTATTCTCTTGTGCGGCAACAACCGATCTCCATGATGCATCGAGCTTTGAAGGCCGTGATTACCATTGCGCTCTCGCTTACTGCTCTTACTGGCGTGAATGGGCAGAGAATCTCGCATTCAAGACGTGAAGGAAGACCGACCTGTACAGTCTTTGCTGGAAGTAATAATGCCACAGACGATGTGCCGACGATTCTGAGGGCTTTTAAGGATTGCGGGCATGGTGGCAATGTTGTCTTTCCAAAGGGAGAGCAATACCATATCAATTCGAAGCTGAACCCGATCGTCAATGATGTGAATATTGAATGGCGAGGGGAGTGGGTTGTGAGTCTCACCGGGTTTCTATTGGACATGGTATATTCTAATACGCCCACGACAGTTCAGCGAGAACCTGACTTACTGGCGTAATAACAACTACCACATCGAATTCCAAAACCACGCCGCCGGCTTCGTCTTGACAGGGGACCACATCCGGATCGACGGCCACGGCACAGGCGGTATCGACGGCAACGGCGAAGTCTGGTATTACGCCGAACGGGGCAACGACACAGTCGGTGCAACCCAACCAGGCCGACCTATCCCATTCCAACTCTGGAACGTCTCCGACGTGACGATCAAGAATTTCCATGTCGTGCAGCCCCAGCTATGGGCCATTAACATGATGAATGCGACCGATATCGTGGCAGATAATATCTATGTGAATGCTACCAGCCCCGAAGCGCCTCCGGGTTACAATTGGGTGCAGAATACTGATGGGTTCAACACGATGGATACTCGGAATGTTCACCTTACCAATTTTGTTTATCAAGGTGGTGACGATTGTGTGGCGATTAAGCCGAGATCTTACAATTTCTACGGCCACAATGTAGTTACTTCCTATTCTCCTCTCTTCGAACAAAGCTGACTTTACTGCTTGCAGATTACTTGCATCAGTGGCAATGGCATCGCTATCGCTTCTCTAGGGCAGTACTTGACAGACGCCTCCGTTGAGAACGTCGTCATCGATCACGCCACGATAATCAAAGGCGGTGCTCAAGGTAACATCGGCAATGGCGCCTACATCAAGACCTGGGTTGGTGAGCTGGTCTCAGGCGGTGATCGCGACTATGAATCCGACTACCAGCCTCGAGGCGGCGGATGGGGCCATGTCACCAACATGCTCTTTTCCAACTTCGTGATCCACGGCGCGAAGAACGGGGGCGCGATTACGCAGAATAGTGGAGATAATGGAACTGCTGCTGGCACGTCCAATATGTTGATCAGTGAGTCATGTTCACCCATACATGTTACGCTTGGGCCGCATGGGGATATTGATTGATCTTTCCGCAACAGGTAATGTGGCCTTCGCAAACTGGACAGGTCATCTCGACGACCGTGATACTGCGGCTAGTGTTAGCTGTTCAGAGCGGAACCCCTGTTATAACATCGACTACCGCAACTTCACGCTGTATACAAGCTCGAATGATACGGTGAAGGCTGGCGCAAGCTGCAAGTGGACCGAGGAAGGCGGTGTTCACGGTGTGGACTGTTGAAACTGGATGTGACCTCATTTGCAACGACATTGAAGAGTGCGTGTCGCAACAGATGTTCACCGTGGCAGATTGGGCTTCTTGATCATTCTGGGTGTCACTGGATGTCAGTACTCAGGAGGAGATCACAGTAGGAGATAAATGCTTATCGCTACGTAGATTTCTACTGTATTCTCTGCCTAAAAAGAAAGACGATAAGGAACAGAACGGGATGTAGAGTGCTGCTGGCCAGAACATCGGTTTCTGCAGACATGTCTGTAGTAGCGCTTCGTTATACCTCATTGCTCGATATAAACTATGCCATTGATACTCAGCATGCAAAAAGGCACTTGTGAACAAACGCGTAACTTCAGTCACCTTTGCGAAGAATCGATTTTGTTGTTGCTATGGATGCATATCTACATCTAAAAGCGATACAAGTGGCGAGCTGGAAGCAGCATGTTCGTGATGTGGGCTTGACCCCTCGGCTCCACTTACGATGGTCTCTGTCTTCTCCGCACCACCTCCTCTTTTGACATCTTTGCAAGATCCCCATGGTAGCTTGAGGCGGCTTAATGATCCGCCGAAGAGACCCAAGAAACCTGAAGCCCGCGCATTAACAATATATATTCAACGATGGCCGCCGCCGTCGCGACCGCTCCAAGGCTTGATCTCAAGCTTCGAAGGGAAGAAGTACAAGGGTTAGCGCCATCATGAGATTGACTGCTACCTTTTTTCCGCTCTGCCTCAGCTTCGCTGCAGCCGCAGTTCTAGGAACTAAGCCAGAAGACCATTCTAAGTCCGCAAATGCAGACAGAGGCACATTCCAGAATCCATCGAAGCACGTTCGCCCCAAGTTCCGGTACTGGATCCCCGACGCTTCAGTCGACCCGGAAGTCGTTACCAAAGATGTGAAGACTGCCAAAGAAGCCGGCATGGGCGGGCTCGAGCTGCTAGGCTATTATCTCTACGGCGGACCTCCTAACAATGGCGCCGGCAGAGGGAATGCCGCCCCCGTGGACTGGGCCGAGTACGGTTTCGGGACTGAGGCTTGGAACCGAGTCTTCAAAGCTTTTGTGCAAGCTATCAAGGACAACGATATGGTCATGGACTTTGCTGTGGGTCCGAATCAAGGGACTGGTGTTCCTGCACCGGAAAATACCGATGGGCTCTCTTGGGATGTCGCTGCGTATAATGTCTCAGTGCCTCTGGGCGGATCTTTCAGCGACATCCTCCCAGGTTGGGGAGCTGGCGAACTTATTGCTGCGATCACGGGACTAGCTGTCAATTCTACAGATGTCGTTCGACCTGATCAGCTTGCGAGAGATCCAGGGAGTCTCCCGGGAGATTACTCGCTCAACCGCACGCAAGTTACGCTCTCGGCCAGTAGCTTGACGGATGTGACCAACCTCGCTACTGCAGATGGCCATCTTTACGTCGATTTCGCAGGGACAAACACCACTTCTGGCATCAACCATACCATCTTTGCCGGGTATCAATTCAGATCCGACTACCGAGCGCAAGACGGTCCGCTAGATCTTGGAGGACCGCAGTCGGACCCAGAGACGTGGCGACAGAACGGCTCGTGGGCTGTCGATCACTTCTCCTCGCTCGGAGCCAAGACCACGACTGACTTCTGGGAGAAGTATCTCCTCAGCAATGACACGCTCCAGATGCTTCACGACGTTGGCAACTATGCCTGGGAAGATAGTGTAGAGATTGCCGCGAACCTCTATTGGACCCTGGGCTTCCTCGACTATTTCCATTCGGACCATGGGTACTCGCTTTCAAAGTGGCTGCCGCTCCTCTTTCATCGTAATGGCAAGTACATGAATTCGAACCCGGATGTCTGGTACGTGAGCGACGAGCCGGATCAGGGCAATGGTCATATCGCCGACTATCGCGCTACACTTGCGAATCGGTATCAGTCTTACTTGACGGGCTTGAATGATTGGGCAGAGAGGTATCTCAAGCTTCCATTTTCGGCGCAGATTTCATATAACCTTCCGATGGATATGCTGGAGAATAGTAAGTACTAATCCGGGACGAGCCAGCCAGGACTTCAGTGCTGACGATTCCAGTCCCATATGTCGACGCCCCCGAGTGCGAATCTCTCGACTTCAGCGATCTGGTCGACGGCTACCGTCAATACGCCGGTCCTGCTAACTTGGCAGGACGCCCAATAGTCTCATCCGAATGTGGAGCCGTCCGAGGCGAGGGCTTCGTTCAGACTGTCCCGGAACTGCTATGGCATGCCAAACGGTCGTGGGCCGGCGGTATCAACCAATTCGTCTTCCATGGCTTCCCTTACTCCGGCGAATACGAGAACACGACTTGGCCCGTCTTCACGACTTTCAACTATCAGTATTCCGATATGCACGGCGCACATCGGCCAGATTGGTTCCAATACCGCGAAGCGATGGACTACGTCGCACGGAACAATTGGGTCATGCAGGCGGGTGTGCCGAAGATGGATGTGGCGTTTTGGCAGAAGGTCACGACGCAGCCTGGTCATATCGAGTTGCGGACTTATGAGCCGACGGATTTGGAGGAAATGGGATATACCTACGAGTATCTGAGTCCGGACAATTTCCATCTGCCTGGTGCAAAGGTGGTCGAAGGAGTCTTAGCACCTGATGCGCAAGGTTTCAAAGCTATGGTGGTTAGAGCCAATGACTCTCTGACGATCGATGGAGTCAAGAAGCTGGTCGAATTCGCTCATGACGGTCTGCCTGTCATCCTCGCCGGCGGAATTCCAAAGACCTATGTAGGGACGTATAATCCGATGGATCTTCGAGAATCGAGACGGTCGTTGCAGGAAGCAGCGACTTCGCTTCCCAACGTCCATGTCACCGACGACTACCTCGTCGCCTCTACGCTGTCGTCTATTGGCATTCTACCGCGGACGCATATCAAATCTGTATCGCCGGAGAACGCAACTTGGTTCACTAACTGGCGGAGTAGCGAAGACTGCGACTATGTCTACATCTACAACGATGCAATCAAGCTACCGCAGGGCGAAGGAGCCGCAAAGGCTACCATCGAATTCGACTCCAAGGGCATACCTTATGAGTATGACGCGTGGACTGGTCAGCAGACACCATTCGGAGATGTGATCTCTTCTGATGATAATAATGGTACGACTTTATCTCTCAACCTCGCCGGCAATCAAACCACCATCATCGCATTCCATCACTCAAAGCATAGCGAACCCCTGAACCATGGCGGCCGACACGACGGCCACTTTCCCCATGCCGAACACGCCCCCCACCCCTTCCCAACTTCCTCCGCAGATCAATCAATAGTCCCCGCCCAATCCCTCACCCTGACCAACTGGACCCTCGTGGTCGAACACTGGGACCCTCCCGCAGACCTCTACAACATCACAGCCGGCGCCACCAAACACAACACCACGCACCACCTGCCGGCCCTCATCTCCTGGCAGGAAATCCCCGGTCTCCAGAACGTCAGCGGCCGGGGTTACTACAGTACTTCGTTCGTCTGGCCACCGACACCACCACCGCGATCATCTTTTCCCCCCCACCGTCCTCCCCCTCCGGGGAAAGTCCTCCTAGACTTCGGCTGGATCCCCAATACCGCGACCGCGACCCTGAACTCCCGGTCCCTACCACCCTTAGACCCTTCACGGCCCCGTGTTCTAGATATCTCCCCTTGGCTCCTGCCTACGCAGCCGAACAACAACCCCAACCAGGCAAACGAACAAGGACAAGGACAAGAACAACCGCGACTGCACCACCTCGAAATCCTCACAGGTACACCCCTGGGAAACGCCCTACTGCCGATTTTTTATCAGCTGGAGACGTCAGGCGAGGGGCCCGCGAGCGAGGATGCGACGACGGTGCCGCCGCCGAGGGGAGGGTATGGGTTGGTGAGTGCGGTGGGGGTGGTGGGGTATTAGTGGGGATGGTGGGGTGGGGGGGGGGGGAAGAGTGAAGAAGGGATGCTTGAAGCGAAGGGAGTGAGGGATACTTGTAAGGGGAAACGAGAAAAGAAAAAGGAAGGAAAAGGAAAAGGAAGGAAAGGGGGGAGGGCGGGGAATGGGGGGTAAAGATAAAAGGCATAAGATGGATTCCATAGAGTCGATTTTGATGAATGATCATACACAGGATTTTCTATACAACGTATCCCAAGATAATCTCATCTAAAAATGGAAACAATGCTGGAGCGCGCGCGTGCACATATTTCTAATTGCTCTACTTCTTACAATTTGTGCCCGCCATGATGCTTATTGAAGAGGAGGGAGGAGGGGGAACCTATCATGCTTTTTCTCCTTCTTTTTTTTGAAGAGCCAAAAAAAAAAAAAAAAAAAGCAGGAAGAGAAGGAAAGGCTCGCTTGAAACGCAACAGAAAGACCCCGGTAAAACCTTTAAAGCATTCCATGCACCCAAGGTAGCAAAGGGAGCCGATGGTTTTCCAGAGAAAGGCAGGGAAAAGTGCTACTGCAGCGAAGCAGCAGACCTCATTCCTACCTTCTGGCCCGCCGCCGCCGCCGTCGAGTTCTGCACCCTCCCCTTCAACGAACCCTCCTTGACAGCCCTCTGCACCAACCTCCACGTCCGTCCAGGAACCCACACCCGACTCCCCAGCACGAAAACCCCCGTCAACAGCGCCAAAGCCCCCGCCTGATGCGCAGCTGCTAGCGGAGTCGGGACGAGATACCAGAGCGTGCTGATCCCCAGGGCGACCTGGAGGGAAACGAGGTGCACGGTACCGAGGACGGCTTTGCGGGCGTCGTGGGGGAGGTGCGGGCGCACGCGGGGGGACAAGCGGGAATAGGCGAATAAGCCGCAGACGGCGAAGAAAGTGGTGGTGGCCAGGATGCGGTGGTCGAGTTGCGCGGTGACCGGGTTCTCGAACATGTTGCGCCAGACGAGGTCGCCCATGTCTTCTTGCGGGACGGCGCCCCCTTCGCGCCGGTTCTGCTGGTGCGAGTAGAAGGGGTCGAGGAGTTCGCGGCGGGGTGGGAGGAAGTTCGGGTGCCCCATCCAGGGGAAGTCGTTGTAGACGAGCCCTGCGTCGAGGCCGGCGACGAGGGCGCCGGACATGGCGGTGAGGAAAGTTAGGGCGGCGAGGGCGGCGACGGAGCGGCGGAAGGGGGTGAGCGGGGTGGAACGGAGGGTTTGGAGGTGGGAGAGGGCGGCGTGGGGGTCCTTGAGGAAGCGGTTCTCGCGGAGGATTAGGGCGCCGTTGTAGACCATGGAGAGGTAGGCGATGAAGGCGGTGCCGAGGTGGGCGGCGAGGCGGTATTGCGAGACGCGAGGTTGGGAGCCGGTCTCGAGCAGTTCGTCCTTGAGGCCGGATTTCACCATCCACCAGCCGATGAAGCCCTGGAAGCCGATCAGGCCGCAGATGCCGAGGAGACGGCCGGCCATGCGCTTATCCACTCGTTTTCTGGCCACGAAGTATAGAGTTGGCAGGAGGAAGGAAACGCCTACGAATCGCCCCCATAGGCGGTGTCCCCATTCCATCCAGTAGATTTCTTTAAACTCCTCTAGTCCCATACGCGAGTTCAGCATCTTGAACTCCGGAGATTGCCGATACAGGGCAAACTCGGCTTCCCAGTGCTCCGGGGTGGTCGGGGGGAAGGAGCCGGTGATGGGTTTCCATTCGGTGATGCTGAGCCCGGATTCGGTCAGACGGGTGAGGCCGCCGAGGACGACGATGCCGAAGACGGAAGTGGCGGAGAGGAGGAGGAAGTAACCGACGGATCGGGGGGTGTGATTGGGCCATGAAGAGGTGGATGAGGAAGAGAAGGAAGTCGCGTTGGCGGCGGGTTTGGATTGCGATTGGCCGATGGTCTGGCTGAGAGCGCCTAATGGGGAAGGAGCAGTGGCGGAGGAGGACTGCGAGCGGAGGAAGAGTCGGTCGGGCGTCTTAAAGGCGGTCAGGAAGGGAGTCTGCCGTCGGGATGGGAAGGACTCCCATGTTCGACTGGTGTTGCTGCTCGCTATATGTGGTGGCTGTCGGGGTTGGTTATGGAGACAGCGTCGGCAGGTGAAGGTGGAGTTGGATGTGCGGCTGACGTGCTTGAGTGCCAGGCGTAATCTGACCGGAGCATTCGTGAGGGTCGTCATCGTTGGTAGGGCTCTGCTCCTCCCACTCATCCTCTCCTGTATACTACTATACCTAAGGTAGGTATAGACAACATGAAGAGACACTGCATGTCGAAGATTCGCTTACTCAGACGACTTTCGACTGTAAGCCCTCAGGGTCCGATTAGATCCGCCCTAACACGCCCGGGAAACTCAATCTCACTCGTCTCTTCCTCTGTGAACGCTCGAAATTCGGAGCAAGTGCCGAAGCCGCTGCGACACCAGGCGAATCATACGGTCGATACGGTCGCCACACTGCAGATCTTCTCACATCCTGGCATCGCACCCAAGCACCAAGGAGCCCTGTCCGTCTCTTCTCTTCCTTTCCACCATCCCGTCGTGTGTCAGGCCATTATTCCATTCTGTAGGACTCCATTTTGCACTCTCCGTCTAAGTATTGCCGTCTTCCTTTGACTCCTGCTTCATTACACTATCACGCTGGATTGCATACCTACCTGCCTACGTGCTGAGGTTGCTTGACTACATACCATCCATGTCCCCGTCAGCTGTCCACGCGCGCGAGCTTCTAACCCGAGCTTAAACTCGCTTAATTCCTCACTGCAGCCCCGCCTGACCACCAGCTAGCTGTGCAGCCCGCAATCACGCGGTGAAACCATTATTCTTGCCTAGTCCAGTCGTTGATGAACACCCTCTTCTCGTCCTACTCCGATGACGAGGACGAGGTGGATGATGACCACTCCGATCATGATACTGACCAACACACTCCCCGCCAACGTCGCCGGAGAGAATCGCTCTTCCGCGACGCCATGGCAAGCAACGAGAGCTACCAGCATTCCCGCGATGCTCTTCCCGGTCCAAGTGCAGCTGCAGCTAATAACGTCGCTGCGCAGTCAAGACGACAGGACCGCCCACGTCCCGGAGTGAAAAGACATAGCAGTCTCCCCCAAACTTTCTTCGCATCAGGCACTGCTTCCATCTTCGGTTCTGGTCGGAGTCCATCCATGGAGAGTGATCAGTCGCCACCGTCTCTTCCGCCTAACCAACATGAATCACCCAATTCTCCCCGAGATGCCCCTTCTGAAGCGGGCCAAGTGCCTGAGGCCTCGTCCATCCCACGACTCTCCGTCTCCCACCCCAGCCAGGAACAGCTGCCCGTATCCCGTCCGCCTCTCTCTGCCATCGGCGGCCGTAATCGCGTCCCGTCCACCACCAGACGCGCTCATTTTGAGGATCAAGTGAGGAGCACCGCCGACCGCCGCATCATTCCACGGGTGGAGAAGGATGCCGACGATCCAACCAACCCACCTGCCACCTCTTCCGCTCATGGACGCCACCGCTCCAACACTCTCACCACCCTTAGTCGGCTCTTCGCCGTGCGCGCTTCCACCTCTCCGGATGCCAGCAGACAGGGTTCATACCTTCAGCAGCATCCCTCCACTCACCACTATGGAACCAGCCTCTCCCATCGCAACCTGCAAACTACCTCCATCCAGCTCGGCGACCTCCCAGATCACTTATTCACCCGCGGCCTCCTTGAAGGCCGACACTCGGACATCACCGTCATCGCCTTCAACCACCCCTACCATCTCCACCGCCTGATCCTCGACCGAGCCCCCTTCTTCACCTCCGCCCTCTCAGCGCCCTGGCTCGAAAGCGCCGCCAAAGAAATCACCGTCCACCCCTCGGACCTCGATCCGAACATCACCCAGACCGCATTCGAACTGGCCCTCAAACGGCTCTATGGCTGCTCTGACCCCGTCGAGGAAGAACCCGAAGCCATCGGCCTCTTCGCCGTCGGCTGCTGGCTTGAAATGAAGGACTTGATCGATTCCGCCATCGAATCTATCCTGCGGCAGATGTCTCCCGAGACTCTGTCCCCGCTCATCCGGCTCGTGACGATGAATTATTACGGTCGAGCGGGCGAGAAGATCCTCGCGAGTGCTAAGGCTATGTTGTGTCGGGATGGCAGCTCGATGCCTTTGCGGTTCTGGTCGGGGATCCCGGCCGATATTGTTAGGGAGATGGTGGGTGGTGATGGGTTTTATATTGAAGGGGAATTGGAGAGGTGGGTTCTAGCTAAGAGGATCCTGGATCGGAGGTTGAAAGTGAGGGCGTATGAGGCGGGGTTGACTGTCCCTTCCTCCTCATCGTCATCATCCGGTCTAACGGGTCGGAGCTCGATGAGACGGAGACGAGTGATCAAGAAGGTTCCCGTGGAATACTGGCCCAGATTGACTGCTGTGAGGTTCGATTCCATCTCGACGACTTCGCTCTTCTCGCCTCCCGTCCGGAGAGGCCCACGCTCGTCTTCTGCCTCTTCGCATGCGAATCCGCCCTTCTACGGAGGGACAAGAGGGTTAGGAGTAGGCGGTGCACCTGATCCCCTCCACGCTTTCATCAGCCTCTACACACACCCGGACATCGAACCCCTTCTCGTCCTTCTAGACGAAGGAATCCATTATATCCACCTCGACTTTGAGTCTCTCCAGTTCATCCGTGGACAACGGGATATCCTGGGCTTCCCCGTTATGCCGGAGAAGGTGGTCAATGATGCGCTATGGATGCAGATGGAGCTACGCCAGAAAGTCATCAATGCTGCCGAAGGCGGCTTGGAGCTTGGCCTCAGTCTGAAGTGGACGGAAAACGAGGAAGAGGATAACGATGAATCCACTATCCCAACTGGCCACCATGCGAACAACGATGCTACCACAACAAAAGGCAAACAGAAAGCCTCCGAATACCCCCCTCCCTCCGAATCCTCCTCCTCCTCTCCCACAACCCTTCCCAGCAGTGGAAGCTGGGACTCCAACGGCCTCCCCCGCAAATTCTGGATCCCCGCCTCCGACTGCAACATCGTCATGGGCGGCAACGCTGACCCCGTCATCGCTACTTCCAATACTACTACCCTCCAGCGCCATGCCCAACAGCAGCAATACCACCATCAGCAGCACCAGCAGCAGCAGCAGGGGAGATATAGTATCAACCTCGACCCGAGGGATGTCCAGTGGGCCTCGGACTTCGGCGCCGCGACGGCGCAACCGCTTGGCCCTCCTCCGCCGAGACCGGGGAGTAGTCGCAGTGGTGCCGCTTTCACCTCCGCAACCGCCCATCCCCATGACCGCTCTACTACCCCAGGTGGGAATCATCATCCCGCCGAACCCTCCCCCGCCTCTTCTCCCCCTCCTACCCAGACCTACTCCCACTTCCCTCCTTTCCGCTTCGTCGCCGAGTTCCCCCCGCCCCGCCTTCTGAAGGAGCGGAAACGGGTCTACTCCCAGACGGTCTTCTATGCGGGGTCCTTGTGGAATCTGTATGTGCAGAAAGTCTCCACCGCCGGGAATAGGAATGGTACTACTGGTGGTGGTCAGAACGCTGGCGGGGGTGGAGGAGGGAAGCAGTTAGGTGTCTATCTCCATCGGGCGAAGGAGCGCGGGGATGGGGATGGGAGTAGTGTGGGTGGTGGTAGTGCCGGGGGTGGGGCCAGTAGTGGACGTCCTTCGTTCGATGAAGCGGGAAATTTGCGGGCGTCGGTCGATGAGCGGATTGGGGTCTTGGAGCGCGAGATGCGGGTTCGGAGGGAGCGGGAGAGGGAGGTTTTGGGTCTTGGTGCGAGGAGGACGAGGAGACGGGGTTGGAGGGTCGGTGGTGGTGGCGGGGTACCTCGTGTGGAATTGGTAGATGGGGTGGGCAGTCGGGGGAGTCCTGCTTCTGTTGCTACTACTACTACTACTGGTACTGGAGGAAGCGGTGGTGGGTCTCTAGCTGCTACTCGCCACCAAGGTCAGGATCCTATCCCCCGAACATCACCAGCTGGTCCTGCTTCGATCGCAGACGAGCCCGCTTCCATCGAGCCGGACAGTATCCGTGCTGCTTACCCCTCCGGTTCCTCAGAGGAAACTATGTTCACGCCTGCTTCGCTCGAGTCCGAATACGACTCCCACGACGATTTCGGGGACGAGTTCGGCGCGGACGAGGACGATTTGCGGGATTTGGAGGATTATCTGGACGATGACGATGATTATGATGAGGGTGAGGATGAGGATGTGGACGAGCACGGCACCTTTGTCGGAGGAGCACCAGGAGGCGGACGCCCCGATCCGTCAACAACAACAACACCGCCATCACACCAGCCTGCACCTCCCCCCCACCCAGCCCACCACCGAAACCCCCCCTCCTCCCCTCCTCCTCCTTCTTCTTCTTCTGCCTCCCATCCCCATCCTCCTCCCCACCACTCCATCCCCGCCCTACCCCCCTACATCGACGCCCGTCCCACCATCAAAACTTACTTCAAGATCTTCTCCCCCTCCCGCGCCGGCCGAATGCTCTCCCTCTACGAATCCGCCCCGGATAAATTCAACTTCTCCCAGTCCTGGGGCTGGAAGAGTTCGACGCTGATGCTGGATGACGGGCTTTGGGGTGCTGGTGGGGAGGATACCGCCGGTGTGGGTACGGGTGTGGGGGGACTTGGCGGCGGCGGGGAGGAGGGTGAGGTGCTTGGGGGTACTGGTGAGGACGGGATGGGTGTGGGTTTGGGTGGTGGGGACGAGGTAGGAGGAGGGACGGAGGATGGGAGAGGGTTGGATGGAGGGGTGTTGGCTAGGGATCATCACGTCTTACCCGGATTGATGCCCGGGCATGCTGGGGATCCGGCGGGAGCGGGGGGTCTGGACGGGTTAGGCCATGCGGGCAGAGGGAGAGGTGGTGGTGGGGTTGTTGCTGGTGGTGGTGGTGGTGGAAATGGAGCTTTCGCTTCTTCGCCCTCGGATCTTCCCCCTTCTTCGCGCGCTTCGCTCCGGTCTGCTAGACGCATGGACGGTGGTAGTAGCACAGGTAGCGGCAGTAGGAGGAGGACGACCTCAACGATGATGACGCCGTCTACGACGACTTCCTCTGCAGCGGCAGGGACGAGAGGGAAGGGGGATGGGAAGTTGAGGTTTATGGTTGTGATTGGGAATGTTTGATTTGATTCTCCTCTGCTATGATCAAGCCTATTCCTTTTTTAAGGGGGAGTGATTTGATCCGGAAGAATTTTTCGATCTGAGAATTTTGGGGGGTTTTCTCCATCCTCTTTCTTTCTTGATTCCTCCCCCCTTCCCCTTTCTTCCCCCCTCTTCTCCCGTTCTTAGACAGTGCTTGCTATGGCCTGGGAGTACCTGCTCGAGTCGAGGGAGGAGAAAGCATTTTCTCACATCATCCCATCTCCCGCCCCCCGCTGACCATCCCCTTCCGACCGAAAAACCGCCATCCGCCCCTCCCCACTTTCATCCTCCCACGCCCGAAACATCCCCCCGCAATTGAAATCCGCGACCACTTCTCCCCTGCTCCCTCCTCCTCCTCCTCCTCGTCCATCGACTTCCGCTGAAATGAAATCTATCCCTATCATCCCCCCCTCCCCCTCGCCCGTGCGTCCCCAGCGTTCGGCTGCGCTACGCTGGAGTTGGCCGTTGGGTCCCGCCACACTCGTCACCGCTGCTTGCAAGGCATGATCCCCCTGTGGATGTCGGTATTGTGCTATTGCGGCCGCGGTGCGGGTTGCGCTGAGTCGGAGGAAGGAGTCGCCGTTGCCTGTTCCGGAGATTGCTATGCTGCGTCTGCTGGGCGTGGAGGGGATGGGTTTGCGGGAGTCGGAGGGTTCCTCTGGTTCGGGGTCCGAGGTCGGGAGGGGGAGGTAGGGGGTTAGAGTGGGCAGACAGGAGGTGAGTGCTGTGGTGAGCGAGGTGAGGGGCGGGATCTGGTGTTGGGGTCGCGTTGTTGTCGGGTGAGGATGGTGGCGTGGGGGATGAACTTCCCATTCTTCCGCCCAGAACCCCGCCCCCAGCGTCGGCG
Source organism: Hortaea sp. C3G1500-4 (assembly GCA_022701445.1). Taxonomy (NCBI): domain Eukaryota; kingdom Fungi; phylum Ascomycota; class Dothideomycetes; order Mycosphaerellales; family Teratosphaeriaceae; genus Hortaea; species Hortaea sp. C3G1500-4. The sequence goes on from JAJVDI010000015.1 coordinate 744,156, forward strand.
TATCGCCTATTCGTCCCGGTAGCTTGTTCGTGATCCCGCCTGTCGATGTCGCGACGCAGGTCATGCCCGAGCGGTCCAGGACTACCGCTCCCACTGTGCCTTGCGGGAGGTACTCTTTCCCATCCCATGAGACATCCCCCGCCCAGAACCCTTCGTCGCCTTCGCCTCCGGCGAACTTGAGCGAGCCTGCGATGTCGTCCTCGTCCTCCACCGCCTCTGTCTTCCCTTCTGACATCCCTCGATCCGCCCGTCGTCGGTGCTCCCGATACAGCTCATCCGAGCTCTCGAGCCCCAGTCCCCGTCTATGCTCATCCCACCTCTTGCGGGTCCAAAAATAGCTCGGCCGCACCAATTCCAACCCCCATTCCCTCGCCAACTCCTCGCACGTCTCGCCCTCCAGCTGCACATGGCCCTTCGCTCCCCCTCCGTCGTCCTCGTTCCCCCGCTCCAACATCTCCTTCGCGAGGAGAATGGGGTTCTTCACCCGTCGTACTTTCATCACGCCCACCCCGCGTTTCCGGTATCGGACGGCATCGCTGCACATGATACTCGCTTCCAGCTCGTGGGTTCCCTCGGATGTGAAGACGGCGCCATGGCCGGAGTTGAAGAGGGGGTTGTTTTCTAGGTCGCTGACGGCGGAGGCGGCGACGTCGAGGGCCGAGGCGGTGGGGTTGGTGTGCAGTTGGGAGGAGGCGGAGTGGAGGATCTTGAGCAGGGCATGCCGGTAGGTATTGTAGAGGTTTGGGGGCAGGTTGGAGGGCGTTATGTTGCCTGCGCCGCCGTGGATGATGATGCGGGGGCGGATGGGTGGGGGTTTTTCGTTCATGGGGAGGTGCATGGTGATAGGGTGGTTGTGTAAGTGGAAAGATGGAAGGGGCAGAGAGAAGAGTAGAGAGTGGTTTACTTGACCTTGGCGGATAGCTCTTAAAGGAGGCTTTCGTAGTGGTGGTAGTGGAAAGAGATAGACTCGAGAAAGCCCGGGGAGAGGCGAGGTATGATGATATGGAGGCCGAAATAGGAAGGTGGAAGATGGGCTGCCAAGACGAACTTGGATCGGCGAGGTCGATCTTAGCAACTTCCAAGCAACATAACGCTACATCTTTACGGCTGACGGGAATTGTCATTGGCATAGGGGGATTATGCAGGTCTGTCTGATTTGTGAGGCTTTGATGCGGCTAGTTTGGCTCCTGTTTTCTTTTCTTGTTCCCCTCTTCTTCTCCTGTTCTTCCTTTTGCATGTCCTAATCCAAAAATACCCACGGAAAGATTTAGAACCAAAATGGAACTGAAACGATTTGAGGCTATCCGAATGCTTCCTCCTCACCGGAAATTCACGCAAGTTTTACCTTGTACCCGACTGATCGTAACGGGAACTTAAGAGCTTTCTACCATGGTGGTCAACCGGCCAGCCGGTGCCATGCATTTTCTTATCCCCTATCGACTACATACTTCCCACTTTCGCTGCAGCACCCTTCCACTGACCTCTCCGAAAACGCGAAGCTGAGAGCCCTCTTACACCAGCGTCACCATCTAGTTGCCACTCATCATATCCCCCTCCGTACTCGGCAAATCAGCCACAACACACATCACCGTCGACCCATCCCCCAACGTCGTCGAAGCCTTGACATAAAACTCCCCCTCTGGCTTCGGCACATCCAACCCTTGCAACGCACTACTAGCCGCAGCAGGCAACTTCGGGATCGGATGGCTCCTCTTCTTATCGAAGGATCCCGCTTCGATGGGACACTTGTGCACTTCCCCATCGTTGCTGAAATGCTTCATGATCGCGTCCGGGATCATGTCGAGGTTCTTGCAGAGGTCCTGCTTGTGCGAGCCGATCATGGCTAGCTTGCCGGACTCGATCTTGCCGAATTCTACTGTGTGCATGGCCCCCTCGGTGATGGAGGTTTGGAGCTCGCCTTTGATGGTGAGGGTGACGTTTGAGCCCCTGTTGTTCGTTAGTATGAAGGAGGGGAATAGAGACGGGGGTTGTCTCTGCTCGGTGGGGACTCACGGTTGAGGCGGCAATGGGTTGATCGAGACGTCGCTTAGAGTCATGTGGTAGTCTGAGGGGTCCGAGCAGTAGTACAGCGTGTTCGAGCCGGGGACCTTGGGTCCCAGGGGAGCTGGGGAACTGCTAGAGCTGGCACTGCCAGTGCTTTGAGTAGGAGCTTGAGCCAGCGCACCAGTCGCGGCGAGGGCAAGGGCCAGGAGGTTCGCGTTGTACATGGTTGCTTTTTGTGTGATTGGTTGAAGTGTCAAGAAAAAAAGAATGAAAGGGACAAAGACTCCAAGCTCCAGGCTGTTGAAGTGAATGTGGTTGTCAGTATTCTAAGATGTGAGAACGAGGCAAGTGTACACTTCTTATACCATCCATCTCACCAACAACGGCATGTTTACCTCGGAATCTGGAGAGTGATCGTCTCTTTGCAACCTCCACTAGCGTTCAACATGACACTTGACACGTTGCCGATTCTCTCGTGGGAAGCCTCGGAAGTTAGAGATACTGCAGACTGGAGCGTTTTCATCAGTTACATTGCCTTTTAGAGTCTCATACGACACAAGCGGTCGGCGATACTCATCATCTAGAAACAGGTCGTGGTTATCTCAGATCTCAAAGGCTTGTCTGGGACGTTCAATGTCGGAATCTCACAAGTTTACCACTGGAGAGTAGCAACTCGACCCGCCGAAACAAGAGGTCAAAGCCATCGACGGTATTTGTTGCAAGTCGGATACCCGGGCCTCGTCAATGCCAGTTCCATCTCACGATTCCATTACTCCAACATGATGTGGATCTCCGCCACGAAACCTCCCCAAAATCTCCACAACGCCTGCTGCATCCCTCTCATGTCGCGAACTTGACGCATACGAACCCATCAACTCGGTCCTCATACCTTGAGAAACCCTAAGTCTCGGGAAAATTTGCGCAAAATCTCCATCACGTCTCAGGGATTCTTTATCTTTTTTTATCTTTTTTTATTTTTTTTTATTTTTTTTTGGCATTGTCGGCGTTTGTTACAGCGCAGGTGGCGAAACGTAGGGCTTCTGCCAAGACACCATCGGTTTCACCTCCTTCCCAAACTCGTTAACACATCTGTGACGTGCGCTCTGTTCAATTTGTTTCAAAAGGATGGTGACCATATGGAAGCGGGGAAGCTACCTCCGTATAATGACGGGATTATGTTCTTACACCACCAAGAGATGGATTGGTCGTAAGTATGCAACGCCTGGTTCAGTCCTGGCCTGGTAAGAGGTAGGATTCGACCTGAAGAGAAAAAACTCTTGTTGGAGCATACTCGGTTCCTAGAAGCAAGGCGAGTTTCTTCATAGTGAGGTGCTTGGTAAGAAGAATGGAACAGGTGAACGAAGTGGATAAGCTGGCCCAAATCGAGAATCGCGCATGTGCAACGCGCAGGTCTCCGGTACAACAAACTTGGTCGTTGAAAAAAAGACATTATCCTGGAAAGCAAGCGTGAGCGAGGTGTATAGCTAAGCAACCGAGAAAGGGCACATGCCGTCGCCAGTCCAACAAAGTTGATCGTGGAAGACCCGTCACATAATTTGAACGTTCAAAGCCGGCGCAAGAAGTAGATCATCTAGTCCTAAACATGCCCTGTCCAAGCGCAGTGAGATACCCATACCGCGTCAACATAGTCGGATCGAACTTCTCTCCGCCGCGGACCCCATTACCACTCTCGCCCGTCGTAGCGCCCACGCTCCCACCACCACCGGCCACCGCCGCGTTCGCTAGGCCGTTTAAACCGCTGCCACTCTCACCACTGCCAGCACCGCTCTCGATCCTAGCCCTCTTGCTAAGAACCAACTCCCTGCACGCCCCATCCCACCCCTCACTCTCCTGCTTCCCCGCCAATCCCCTCCCCTGCCCCAGACACTCCGCCATCTCGGCCAGCCCCTTGACGGCCTCGTCCCGCGTCTTGGCCACATCGCAGAGCTCACAGAGCGTCATGGCGGCCAACGCGCCGAAGTGGTGGTTCAGCGGCGTGACGGGCGTGAGACGGGAGTTGAGCACGGTGGCGACTTTGACCGCATGACCCACTAGCTCCGTGGGCTCCGTGTTGGGGTTTAGTCGCTTGATGAGCAGGTGGCAGTGGTGGTAGGAGAGGTGGACGAGGTTTAGGGAACCCCAGACCGACTCGACGGATTCGCGGAAACGGTCGATTTCGCCTGCGAGGGTGAGGCCGAGGAGGGAGGAGGCCGGGTTGGAGGGCGCCATGACGTCCGTGGAGGGGGTTTTGGTCGTGGTTAGCACGGCGGCGAGGTGACCGATGATGAAGGAGAGTCGGGCGAGGTGGTAGGTGCTTTCGCCTAGCAGCATTTGGTCTTCGGGGAGCAGGACGACGGAGTTCTCGGGCAGCTTGAGCAGGTCCGCCGTGCTGGATGCGTGCCAGCGGTCGAGGATGAAGAGGACCCACCATACGCGCCGGGCTAGGCGCTCTTCTGAATCTCGATCGCCTGCCATTACGCTCTGGGATTGTGCGCCAGAGTGCAGGACGTTGATCTCGAGTTGGCCTGCGACCCCAGCTGCTCTCCCAAGCCATTCGGCGCGTGATGGGCCGGCTTGCCCGCGGATGGTGGCTGGGCCGTGGTTGTCGCCTTCTAATGCCATGAGAAGGAGCGTTTGGAGGTAGACAAGATTGGTGGCATTCGTGTGAGTGCTTGGATTGTCAAAGGGGTATCGAGCAAGCAGTTCTGCAGCTTTCTTCAGCGCCTGGGGGTAGCCGGCATTGCTTGGGAGTGTGGTGGTCGGGAAAGTGCGCATCAGGCAATCTAATGCGGCGAGGAAAGCTTCTCGAAGGGTGGACGGACAATCAGTCAACGTGGCGCGAAGTCGATGTTTGCTACTGGGTAAAAGTGGGAAGGTCTGGTGTATGAGTCGGTAATATTCGCTGATCACTGATTCATCCCAGTCGAAAAAGGTGATGTTGGTGCTGTTCTCGTTTGATATTGACGTGATATCTGTTGAAGCTTGAGCGATTGGTACGTTTTGCTGATTAGGAAGGGTTCCCCGCCTCCAGAAAGGTTGAACATCACCAGCTTGAGGCGGCGGTTGCGGAGCATGGTAAGGATAGGGCGGGATCTGCGCCTGTTGCGGCGCGCCAGGCGGTGGCGGCGGCGGCGGCTGCTGCTGGGCCACAGACTGTGTTGCCATCATGTGCGCTGCCGGGGCCTGCATTGTATTATATCCTCCCAGCTCTGCTGCGTCCCTACTCCTCTTCTCTCCCACTCTCGGGCCAGTGTCAAATGTCATTGGTAGGACGCCTTGCTCTGCCAGGCTGCCCCTCAACTCTCGAATCTCCCGCTCCCTCTCCCCGACCACGCCATTACTACTGCCTCCCACCTCTCGCTCGAGACTGTTTAATCGCTCAGCCAGCTCCTTGATGTATCCTTTGCTCGGCCCTCTCTTCATAGGCTGTCTACTGAAGGCGCATCTCGCGCTTGTACGCGCGCAATTACTGCAGGGCGTCTGGCCCGTCTCATCGATAGCGTCACAGCGGATCTTCTTCCGGCGGCACTCATCGCAAGCGCGGGAGACTTTGGTGCGTTCTTTGGGGGTGTTGCGCAAAGGCTGGGCAGGTGCGGCAGCGGACGCGCCGTTGTGCGCTTGGGCAAAGGCGTAACTACTAGGCGGGTGGCCGCGAGTGGGGCTGCCATCCATCTGCTGCGGAGTGTGAAACTGCGACTGGGGAGGACCGGCTGAGTGTTGGTCTAGATAAGGCGTTGGGCGTCCGTGCGGGGTCTGATGCGGCGTGCCTTGGAAGGTGCCCATCATGGAGGTGAGGTTTTGTCGCAGCTGCGGATCATCTGGCACGGGCTCTTGGTCCGTATCGTCCTGGTCTGCATCGCCGTCATGGGCCTGCGTCGCGTTGCCATCTTCAGACGCGCCTGCGGTGGTGGGTGGATCATGGCGGTCACTGGAACGGCGTTGGTTTGCGTCAGGTTGCTGGTAGAAAGGTAGCCCGGACTGCTGACCTGGTGAAGGGTAGCGCTGGTACTGATGCTGGTGCTGGTGCTGGTGCTGCTGGAGTTCCGAGGCGGCGTTGGTCTCGGCTGCGGGCGGTGAGTAGACGCTGCGGGACTGGCTGGATATCGACTGCCAGGCCGACATGATTACGGGCGTGGTTTATTTAGTAGCGGTGGCAAAGAGATAACTGCGCCAGTCATATGGAAGAGATTACACGTGATAGTCAGTGCATAGAACGCATAAAGTGAAAGCGGTATCGCAATGATACCCGGGGTGGTGGTGGTGGTGGTGCATGAATGCGAGAAGAGCAGCCGGACTGGCCAGCGAGGCAGCGTCGCAGCGACACTCGGCTATCATACGGGCTAGCGCGTGATGGAGGCAAAGCATGCGGTCTATAGCCAAGAGCAGCTTCACCTCTCCCACACAAGACCTACCTGTCCGTCCGGTTGCACTTCGATGTCGTTGGCAGCAGAAGCGTAGCCTTTACGGTTGTGGAAGGAGATGAAGTCGCTTGCTGCTGGCGCGCAGTCCTGATCAATGCATTTCGGCGCGGTGATACCTTCTTCCAGCTTCTCCCCCTCCTCTCCTAGCCTTGCCCACTCTTTCCCTTCGAAGCCAGCCGGGAAAGTCGCGGCTCTCTCCATAGTTGCCATCGTGCATAAGGTACCTGGGTACACGCTGACTCGCCACGACATGACATCGAGTGGTGCTCTCGACCCGCTGATCACCTCACGGATCGCTAATGGTACACCCTCCCCACGACAATGAGACTCTAGAAGCACGCAGACTCTGGCGGGCCCCATGTGTTCGCCATCCGTCCGAGACCTTTCGACAGGTACAAGGTGAAGCTGCACACGGAGACATGGAAGACGAGAAATAGGCCTGTGATCAGATATCCCCTCGTGCGGAAGTGCTGGAGATCACACCTCTTTACATGATCATCTCATCTTCCAAACCCTGTCAAAATGCACAGTAACTGCCAATGCATAGGCACATGGCTCTGCCCAAGCAGTATTGTTCTCGCGGGCTGGCATTCCTCCTCGGCCCTTGGCGAATGGGTCCTACCAATGACTTATACAATCAGATACCACCTGCGGCAGCGCGTCTGTCGCCAAGAATAAGGTAGGTACCTTTGGAATGCAGCGCGGCTCACCATCCGCGCGCGCATATTTCTTACCAAATCCTGTAAACCTTTCATCAAAACAGCCGCTCTTACTGCCGCCGGCTAATCACTACCAAAGTCCACTGGAGGACTGCGCAAACGGCGCAAGTACGGCGCCTACATTCGCCATGTCATGTTCGCCACTTCTTGGGTATGGTGTGTTCTGCTGCATCTATGGCAAGCAAATGCACAGCCGTCATCATCGACCTCTCCGATCGACGCAGTCATATACACAACTACATCCACCAAGTCATGCAGCACGTCACCCCGTACGCTGTACGTCTATACATCAGACGACTCCACCTTTGTTGTCTCCAATCTTGGAAGTTCAACGAGACAGAGTTGGGATCAAGCGGCGCAGACTCCGGCATCTAACAGTTGGGGAGGATCTCCAACCACGGTCCAGGGGAATTCGGGTTCTACAAGATTTGACACGGACAGTGATTCAGTCAAAGCGACCTCATCCGGCGAGGTCATCGATCCAGGTAGTTCGCTGCCTGGATGTCCCGCTCCTTCCACGATAACAGTTGTTCCGGATCCAACGGGCTCGTCTCTTACTACAACCGAGTCTAGTGCTGCTCAGGATTGTCCAGCCTCGTCAATCTCGCCAGAAACGGTGACCATAAATACTTGCGCTTCTTCTGCAACCGCTGGCCAGGATGCGGGGTCTCTGTTCTCCACAGCAAGATCATCCAGCTTCGGAGGGACATGTTCAGCAAATGCGACAAGGACAGTGACGTCTTACATCACTTTCACCGCTGAGCATTACACAGCTTTGCAGTCATCAGCCCAGACCACTCAAAGTGCTACCCAATCCACAGACATTTCTGCAAGTGGGCTCGAGTCGACTAACGTTGCTTCTTACGTCGCAACCAGCTGCCTCCGAACCGTTACGTCAATACAACCAGGATCGACGTTGATTTCCACCGCTTACCGGACTGCATCCAATTGCTCTGCGATGATGACTCTACCTCCAGTGACGTCTTATGTCTATTATACAGCATCGGATGATAGGATTCCAAACGGCAATCAAGGCCTTGTGACACTGAAGACCACAATGGTAGCATCTGGCTCAATTGCTTTCTCTGGGACCCCTTCATGCCCATCTCTAGCTCCCATTCCCCCAATTACATCATACATCACAGCTTCCAATTTCAGCTGTCCTTCGGGCTGGACCAACACAGAATCAGCATCAGGAGCACTGACAACAGTGTATTCTTGCACGTTGGAGGAAAGCTCCTATCAAAGAAGCGGATCTCAAGCAACGCGTACGGTGACTTCCTACGTTTTCGATGGGTACACTGCGTCCTCCAGTCCGGTCTCCATAGAAGAGTGCACAAACTTGACCACTTTCGGTACCACAACTATAACTGCCTTCCAGCCAGGACTCAACTCGACTATCACAGTTTTCCAGTCAGGGGACAACGCATCATGTGCGTATTCTACAGCCAATAGCTCAGGTCTCATCACCGGATATGAACAACAAAGGACTGTTACCCAGACAGGTCCAACCGTGACGATCTTTTATACGGTTTCTCCCTCCGCTTTCAGATCCGAATCATCGACCTTTGGGCTCTCACAGGATACTTCCGCCAGCAATGCTTCATATACAAGCTCAGCAGAATCGACTGCTTCATCAGTATCATCCCCAACTCAGACACCTATTGTTGCCAATGCTACCGACTTACAGCAGCAGAGCAAGAGTTCGGATCCATTTGTGACAGCTCAAGTTGTCAAACCGGAAGATAATCCTCCCATTGCACCGAACACAAACGATGCTTTTCTTCTCGTCACCTTCGGCAATAATGACACCTCTGCTACAAGCGCTGGCTCATTCCAGAAACGACAGAGCTCCGACCAATCGCTAGTCTACAATGCGACACAAAGTTTCGCCGCCATTGAGGGTGGCATTTACAACTTGAGTGCTGCTGCAGCATCCGCCCCATATGGAAGTTCCCCTCCCAATTGTGCCATTACAATTTGTGGTGATAGCACTTGTGGGCCTAGATCTCAGCTTTCCACCTCCTTTGCCGAGTATAATTTCATTTGGACTTCGCCCGCTACGGAAAGTTCTGTGGCCATATTCAGCATCCAGTGCGCTGGCCAGGCATACGTTGCTCTGACAAATGTGACAGTGTAAGAGTGGCTGTGTGTCAAGAATCATGAAAGGCCTATCTAATCGCCTTTAGAACTCCTATCTATATCTCGCAGCCCACGTATAGCCCCTCGGCAGCCTCAGCGGCATCATCTGGAACTGAGATGTCGTCCACCTACCGCTTTGAACCCACAAGAGAAGTTACCACCACGGCATACGGGACACGTACCGAATACATCACAGCGACTACTAGTGCATGGTATACGTTTACAACGGAGGGCGCTCCTCGTACCATTACAACAACTTATGGGCAAACGAGTACACTAATATTGGCAAAGCCCGCCAGCACTTACATCACTTCAGAGCTAATCTACTCAACTCTCATTAGTCCTTACGTGGTCACCACTACCCAAGATCGGACGCGCTATAGGAATCTGACCTACACGCAGCCCGCTACAACGATTTACCCTAGCCCTTCCGTACTGACACAGACAGATATCCTGACTAGCTTTATTCCGTGGTATAATCAGACTTTGACAACCACGTATATCTCTACGGAGTTGTCCATTGCTTATTCAACCGGGGTCATGACTCTTTACATAACGAGCACAAGCATCCCGCCTCCTGTAACTTTGAACGCTTCAACGGTCTTCCAGACACAGGAGGCCTCGACGGTTGTCCTTACTAGTCTAGTGCCAACAACCTATTATGTTACAAGCACCTTCGAGACGAGCATCGTTCATACGACGACCCTTGCGCAGCCAACCTTGACAGAGACATTTCTGACCACCCAGATCAGCACTTATGTCTTCTCCCTAACATCAACCTTGCCTCAAGCAACGACCGTGCTCTACAGCACCTTAACAACTACCTCCAGACTCCCGGGAAACACTTCATACCTCATCTCAACCCAAATTCAGACCCTCACCTCCATCCTGCCTCCAACAACCATTATCCTCTACAGCACGATCCTAAGCGAGCTCCCGGCATCATCAATCACCCGAACCGAATTTTCCAGCCTCTTCCTAACCGACACAACCTACATAACCCGAACCCTTGCCCCGGAGACTTTCACCTCAATCAGCCTCAGCATCTTACCTGCTTCAGCTGTTTACATGACATCTACCTTACCGGCAAGCACCGCATACTTCACATACACCACCATCTCGGACAGGATTATTACGGAATCGACTTTTCTTCCGGCTTCGACTATAATAGAGACTTCGCTACAGCCACCGAGTACGTTGTAAGTGACGCAGACTTCCATCTTGCCGGCTAGTACGGTACTAGTTACTTCGACGTTGCCGAGGGAGACTTTCACGCCGGAAAGGGTCACGGAGACGACTTCTTTGCCGCAGGCGACGAGGACGGAAGTTAGTTCTTTTGGGATCACGGAGACGACGTCGTTTGGGGTTACGCAGACGACGTCTTTGCCGCAGCTCACGACGACGGAACTCAGCTCTTTTGGGGTTACAGAGACATACTCGCTCCCTCAGGCGACTTTGACGCTGGATCGGATTACTACTACTGCGGTTAGCTCGTACGGGGTAACGGAGACAACCTCTTTGCCAGCTCGGACGGAGACGGCGACTTCGATAGTTCAAACCACTCTTCCAGCTAGTACTGTTTCGCCAATTACAGAGACAACCGTTCAGTACATCACCTCGACACTCCCGCGCCAGACTGACGTGATTACCTATACAAGTGTCCGACCAGCAGTTAGTTTGCAACGTCTCGGACTTCTAAAGAACAAGCTGATGTTTTGTGCTTTAGGAGACAAGTTTCATCACGGCCACCTCCACACTGCCGCAAAAGACTACGACAATGGTTTCTACCCTCCCCGCTTCAACGGTTGTCAGTACATATTACAGCACGATTCCACCACAGACTTTCACAGAGCGTGTGACGAGTACCCTTCCCCCCGAGACACGAACTATCGTCTCCACACTTCCTCAAGCCACGACAACAGAATATTCGACTCTGCCAGCATCAACAGTGGTCAGCACAGCCACATCGACTCTTCCAGCTCAAACGAGCACGCAGGTGCGTTTATATCTCGCTTCAAATCATTCAAGGACCTTCGATTTTGCGAGAGAGACCCCGTCACTCTTGAAATTGTCCCTGAAGATTGAACTTCAAGGATCTATATTTAGCAGAGAGATGCTGACGGTAACCTTTCCAGGTTATTACATCCACCTTACCTCCTGGTACCACAACATTGGTTTCGACCTACGCCAGTACAGCCGTGGTCACTTATACTAGCGTGCGAGATGCCTCTACCTCTTACTTGACAGCTACAACAACGAGGGAACGAACACAGACGGTGACTGCTTACACGACCCTTGAAGCAAGCACGTACACAAGTACCATATATTCGACCGTTCAGACTACTGAGGTACAGACGCAAGTCTCGACGATACCAGCCAGGTGAGAGCAACACTCGATTGCCTTGGAAAGCCAAAACTGATTCGTATCGCAGCTCAATATATGTCACGTATACGACAACCGTGCAAGGTCAAGTCCAAACGGTCACGTTTACTTATACGCCAACGACCAGCACGCCAGGTGCGGTGAGTTAAGGCATGAAAAGATGGTACTGCATGTACGCCCAGGCTCATGTAAGTTAGACCAGTTCCTCCTCTGCCTCGCCCACGGCATCTATCGTCGTGAGTCCGCCTGATCTGTGAGCTTTTGTGGAAATGCTAATCCCTTTGTGTATTCAGATCACTCCAACTGCGTCCGCGACATCGAGCTCTTCTCCCTCTTCTACCACTCTTGGAAGCAGTCTGGCTGTAAGTATTGTAAAACTTCACTGCCAGATGGTCAGTCCCCAATCTCTGACATTGTTTCATTTAGACGAGCACAAGCAGCTCAAGAACAAGCAGCCCCGTATTCGCAACGACAACCACGACCACGACAACGACAAGAGCCACATCCTCAAGCTCTCGAAGAGTGAGTTCGATCCTCTTGAAGTACGAGCCTAATCTGACTTTGGAATTAGACCACCTCAAGCAGCACGAGCTTTGCCCGTCCAGACGTCGCACTCAGAACCCCAACCGTTATTGCAGGGTCTACCACGTCTGCAACGGCAAATGTCGACGACGCTCTCTTCGCCGTCAACGTGCCATTCGCTGTGTCCCTCTACGGGGTCGCCAGCACAACCATCACCGTCACTTCAAACGGGGTAAGCCTGTCTGCAATCTGTCGTTCGCCGTCATCAACTCACACGCAGCAGATTCTCGCCGTCGCTTCTCCAGTCACTACTGCGTACCAAAACGCCGCTCTCCCGCAATACAGCGTCTGTGGCACCGGGTTGCTGGCGTTCTGGGACGATCTCATCGCCAACTCCGGCAGGGCTCAGGGTATCTTTTGGTCATCCGAGGGCAAGTCTCCGAGTCGTTCGATCACGTTCGAGTTCTACGAGTCTCATTATCAAGCTCCGGACACTTACGGTAAGCCTTGCCTTCCCCCTTCCTCTTACCTGGTTTGCAAACGCTAAATACATCTTCTAGCCCATTTCTTGGTCAGTTTCTGGGAGAACCTCCCGGGTATTGCGACCATCGACTTCCTTAATATCACCGATAACGGCGTCTCTGCTACCGTGGGAGGGCAGAGCCAGGCGGCGGGCTTGTACGCTCAGTACTCGTTCAACCAGGCGGTCATCAACAATGGTTTGCTGATTACCCTCAACTCGACTACCAATTCTTGGTATACAGGGTATCCGCCTGGCATCTTTGCTATGCCTGGTGCAATATATTATTGAGAGCGAGAAGTCTGGCGGGAGATCACGGGAAGGATGAAATCTTCTGTATTTCATGGTTGTGTACATGAACAGAACTCGAAATGGGCTGATCGAATTCTGCAAGTCGACGTGAAAACGTGTCATGCCAGCGCGCAAGCAGACCTTTCCCCGTTTCTTCAACAATCAAGCCAATACTGGAGCATACGTAACGTCGATCAGACGCTTCAAGACCCTGGCCCTCTCGTGGGTATACTTGAGCGCCTATGCACACACGAGACACCCAACCTCTCTCCCCGAAAATAGTAGTAAGGATGAAACACTCTACCCAAAACTTTCCAGTCTCGTCATGCGCTCCCTAGGCGCTTGTATAGCCCCGTAGGCCAACGCGCACGTCATCCCTCGCTAAGCGCCTGCAGGTATTCTTCTCCCGCCAGGATCTCTCTTCGCTTAATAGATAACGCCGGTGAACACCTACCATCCACCTATTTGCATGCCACTTGATTCACGCGAGTCATGTCATAACCCCATCCGCGACGTACCCTCTTGAGTGCTCGTCATTAGAGATACATAGTACCTACCAAGAGACGCAGGATTCCGGATAAAATCGCTTCGACGAATCGTGCGCGTGCGCGTGCTTGTGCGCTTTCATCCTATCGCATCCTTGTCCTCTTTCGGCTGGGATATCTTTCGCCACTACTGACCGGTGAGCGGATAGAATGGTATAGCCAGGGTTGGAATCTTGGCCCTGTAGCTTCCAGTGGGTACCTTGGCTTGCATCAGTGGGATTTGGCCTTGGTACAGAGGAAACCCTGTAGGACCGAGTTGGCCGGGTCTGACAGCGCCATCCGGACATGCGGTCGGGATGGGGTGGTGAAGTCCAGATATACTTATCAGCGCCGGGATTCGAGTGTAGAAATATCCGCCGGTTTTTTATTGAATTATGTCGCTGACGGTCTGCCGGGGAAAGTGGGCTGAGCCGTTGCATGTACCATGTCCGAAGTACACCTTGGCTTTCTCTTTCTTCGAAGATTTTATCCCCGTTGCAGAGAGAGTGGTATTCCCAGTGCAGGTGATAAGGATGTGGTGATTGCAGGAAGGAAGGATGGAAGCGAAGGAAGGGAAGAAGTGCAGGAGGAAGAGAAGGATCTTTAGTAACCAGCGTGACCTATCTATCACCTGCAGCACCCATTTGGAATTCTCGCCATCCTAGCAAGAAGAAAAGCTGGAAAGAGGAATTGCCGTGCCGTACTAATCCTTGCCAGTATGCTCGAGCTGGGAAGCGCTACTGTACCGTCATCCATCGACCTGCCCATCTGTCGACCGGTGAAGAGGGTACTTAGTACCCAACTGCATAACTGCCGATCAAAAGTATCCGTACACTATGAAGACCCTCTCCCCTCCCTCCTTTCGGAGTATACCTGGTAGGTACCAAGGAAGCAACGTACACCAAGCCCCCCTCCCTCTAGTAGCCTACCCGAAGGAGTCTGTAACGACTAGGATGCTAGCAACCCTTACAATCCCTTCCGTATTTCCCATAGGAGCGCCTGATGGCTTACGACCCCCTTCCGTATCCCCAAAAGAGCACCTACTTGATAGGAGCGCACACTGCATGAGCAACGACTTCTGACTACCCTGCCCTACCCTACCCTACCCTACCCTACCCTGCCCTGCCCTGCCCTACCCTGCCTAGGAACCCCGGAGGGTCCTCTCATCTTGTCTTGCAGATATCCTCACCCGACGAGAAAACGCGGCAGGTATAGTCGGCAGATGAAGACTTGTGTTTTGAGAGTGGCAAGGGCGGCAACGGCGGTGGTAGACCACTCTTACGCAGTACTACCAAGATGAGGGAGTAGCAGTCTCTGTAACAGCCCTAAGCCGAAGAACCCTGTACCCCTTTTCTCTCAAAACGTTACGGCAATGAGAGGCTTTAAGAGGTAGTAGGGTGGCAAGCGAAGCCCGCACCGCTGATAAAGCATGAGGAAAGGCCTTTTTTTTTTTTTTTTTGAAATAAGATGTTGGTATACCATATACACACATAATATAAAAGAAAAGAAAAGGTAGCGACAGGATATATGCTAAACCACCCATAAAGACGTTGTCTGCTGCTGCTGCTGCTGCTGTTGGACGCCCCTATGTTCAAAAATCCCATCGCTCTTATATCCCAGTGAACTCCATTTCGACTCATTTCGTAGCAAAACCTTTCTTTCCCCGCTTTATACCAAAGGAAAATAAATGGACAGGCGGAAAGAAGAGAGGGGCGAGCGATCCTATTGCCGCCTGAGATACAGCACAAGCCATCCCAGCAGTCTGTAGCCGCAGATGATGCCGATCATGATGCCGACCCACTTGCCGGTAGAGCCGACCTCGTAGCCGTAGTTCTCCAGCACGCCGGTGCCGGCGATGAGACACTGGTCGGCGAGGTCGGTCTCGTACATGCAGGAGCAGCCGTTGGGCGCGTTCTCGTTCGGCGGGCAGGTGAAGTTGCGGTGGCCGAACTCGTTCACCATCATGCCCTGGAAGACGTAGGATTGGTAGTCGATGTAGTGGAAGACGTAGCGCCAGAAGGGGTTGAGGGTCTGGGGTGGGACGAGGAAGCCGCCGGTGCACATCCAGAGTCCGTTGGCGAAGGCGGTTCCCGCAAGTGCGACCACGAAGATGGGGATCAACGAGCTGACTAGGACGACGAGCGACTCGGCCGCGATGAGGTCGAGGAAGAGCCACATGATCCAGGTGAAGAAGGCGTCGGCTGTGGGCCTGAAGTTGGATAGCCAGTATGCGACGATGGAGAAGAGGCAGGCGATTGCGAAGAGGTAAGGAATGCCGGTGATGAAGTTGGCGATCAGGAAGGCAGTCGGGCCGTAGAGACCATTGGCACGCTCCTTCATAAAGAGCGCACGATCCTCCAAGAAGGCGGGGATGTAGGCGACGGCCATGAAAGACATGAAAGCACCACCGAAGAAGATGGCGTTGATGAAGGACTGGATGTTGCCTTGCGTAGGGCTAAGACGCAGCCAAACCTGAGGAATTTTGTCAGTGATTGTTCTAGCTTTGGGATTTTTTATTAAAAAAAATCCGATAATAATTCATGACTTACCGTGCCCATCATTACCGCCAAACCCATGTACATCGCGATACGAATGCCGTAAGCGATGATATCGCGGTACGACTTGATAAAGAAACGATGCGTAAGAGCCATGATGATCGAGAAGGTGCCAGCGAGCTCTTCTTTCCTGTCGGCGTTGATCTCGGTATCCATGGAGTTGCGCGCCATCTCGTCCGTAAGCTCAGTCACGGTGGAGGTGGCGAGGCGAGACTTGTGCCAGGACGAGTGAACCATGTTCAGCTGCTGCTCGACCTCGCTGCGGTCACGAGCAAAGTCAGTGTTGACGAAGTCGATAATGAACTCGGCCGGGTTCATGTAAAGGGGGATGGGAAAGCCGCAGGAGTCAAAGTACGGTTGCACCTCTGCGACAGGACCGCTGTAGGCGGTGCCACCTTGGGAGAGCAACAAGAGCTTGTCGAACATGGCGAAGGTCGACGTGGAAGGCTGATGGATCGACGCGATGACGATCAGATTGTGCTTCTTGGCGATTTCCTTGACGAAAGAGATGACCTCGAAGGAGGCGGCCGAGTCGAGACCAGAAGTGGGCTCGTCCAGGAAGAGGAGCTTTGGGCTGGTGATGAGTTGCGCTGCAACGCTAACACGACGCTTCTGACCACCGGAGATACCCTTTCTGATGGCGGTACCAATCAAATTGTTGGCCTGGCCACCGAGACCGAAAGCCGTGAGGAGGGCCTCGATACGCTGGATGCGCTCAAGCTTGCTGACCGAGCTCGGGAGCGAGAGTCGGGCGGCAAAGTTGAGGGTCTCGCGGACAGTCAGCGAGCCGACTAGGGCGTCTTCCTGCTCAACGTATGCTGAGATGCGGCGGAAGGTCTTGGGGTTGGCGGGGGAGCCGTTGATGTAGACATTCGCCTGGACGGAGGCATTGAGGGCTGCCGTGCGTTGGGCGAGAACGTTTAGCAAGGTGGATTTGCCGGAACCCGAGGGGCCCATCAGGGCGAGGAGCTCGCCGGACTTGACGATGCCACTGATATCGGAGAGGATGTTCTTGGGTTGCTGGGTCTGTCGGTCCTTGACGGTGACGGTGACGCCCTTCCAGCCGAAGCTCCGGATGTTGGTGTTGGTGAGTTGGGCATAGTCGCCCCCGATCATCTGTGAGGAACAGTTAGCGACTGGCTGGCGTCGAGGTGACTGATGATGAGTTTGTGGCGCTCGGATATGTAGAGAGACGGACCTTCTCGATGTCGCTCATCTTGTCGTAGCCCTTGCGTTCTGGGAACGCCGAGACGCTGCTGGTAGCCACTTTGCTCGAAGCCACTTTGTCGGCGGAGGAAGGTGCGGGGGAGTGGGTGGTGACTTCTTTGTCTTCCACGTGGGGTAGAATATTGAAGAGAAGGTAGGGTCAAGTAAGGTTGCGAAAGGAGCCCAGCTGCCTTTATGAGAACAATGAAGGTCGATGTCTTTGTTGTAGGTGGTGGTGTTGGATAGTGGTGGTGGTCGAATGAATGGTGTGCTGCGCAAGCGGAGGTCGATCGCTGGTTGATGGCAGCGAAGGGAGCGGAGGCAGACGATGGATAGAAAGAGTGACGACGCACGGGTTGGCGTGCAGAAGGAGGGGAAGATAACCAAGGAAGGATGGGCGTTTGGGACGTTGCACAAAGAAGGATGAAGCGGGAGAGGAGCAGCGACGGCGGTGACTTTTGTCCAGCAGGTGAACGCGTATAGCCGGGTCCCTGGATCGCTACAGATGCAGTGGGAGAGTGGAGGCGTGTGAGCCGTTTGCGTTGGCGGGTTTTTGCTTTTGGGGGTTGCGTTTTCCACGGCCAGAACGAACGTCGGACGCCCTACTGCCTAGTCTACCTAGTCTACCTTGGACTACCTGGTCTAGTCGAAGCCAGCAGCAGCGGCAGTCACAGCAGGGAGGACGAGTTCAACCGCGTTGAATGGCCCACTGTCGGTCGGAGGAGGTAGTGGCGCCAAAGCAACTCCATGTGGTGCAGCGCATGCTTCGGCGCTATTCCCGTTCAGGATTCTGTATATGCAAAGCCAGCAAGCCGATCGCAACCCTGACTCTCCGGCGAACCCCTGAAACACGCCCCGCCGGTGAAGAACAGCCGAACCTTTCTGTACCTGCCGTAGCGCATCCCGCTTAGCCCCTTAGCCTCCCGTAGCGCCACCTCATGAGAGCTTAATTGGAATTGCCTGAAGCTACTATGTACACGTCTACTGCTGCCGATGCCCTCCATCACTTCGGTTCGAGTACGCGCCCTCAGAAAAGGGTGGGCGACGAAACGACGCCGCCCACGCCCGCGTTGCGACATACCTGCGTTGTTGCCGCTGTCGCTGGTCACAGATGCGCGGAGAGCCGCAGCAGGCTGACACCCATGTCCTTGCTTGCCTGTCGCCCTGCCAGCGGTGCAACTGCACTGCACCTCTCAGCAACACAGCGGCCTGCGCGCTCCCGGTGACCTATCGCTTGATGCGAGAAAGCTTCATCAGGGACGCGACCAGGAAAAAGCTCCTCCGCTGACCATCGCCGCGTTGGGCTGCCATCGGTAGGATTTCTCATCGCAGACCCTTCGGCTCTGCGCAAAAAAAGGGGGAGCCGGTGGATGGCCTGAGCACACACGGCCAACTTTGTTCGTCCAAAACAATTTCGGTCCTCGACTTCCCTCCCCCCACATCTTAACCTCCCGGGAAAGGAGATGCGCGGCATGTCTGACTTTCGGGCCACTCACGCTGAGGCCAAGAGGTCATCCTCACCCTCCCAATCCCTGGCAGCGCCTCAGCAATTGGCTCACGCCAGTGTGATCTGCTCGAGATGCGCGGAGCGGCGGTCGATCTGGAGTCATGCACAGAACGTCGCGCGTTGATTGATTATGATACGGTTCATCATGGCCGGGAGGGGTACTTTTCGTGGCAAGCTAGTCTAGCGATGAGCACGGTGCCGCCGTGGTGATATGTAGATGGACATGACGAAAAGGCTGGAGCTCCAACCGTCTGTGTGACGGTCCTGTCTGGCTACCTGCATCTCCGCCACGTTGTCCATCGCCTCGAGGCGGCCGGTGAGTGCACATGAGTTTTGTCATTACCGAGCCGACATCCTCCAATGGGGAAGCCTCGGCGGTTGGCGGCCATGGCATGGGGGCTGTTGACGGACCTCGACGGTTGGGAAGTCCCTTTCGCCACATGCAGAGCGACCCCGTTTTGCGAATGTGGCATGGAATGCTATTGCCGCGGCAGACCTGGATTTGACTCGTTCAAACATTGACCTGGACGCCATACCCATAGAGGGTGGAAATAGCGTGAGCCTAAATCGTGATAGTCCCCTCTGCGCTATTGCCAAGAATGGGTTTTTATAAACGCTAGCGCTCGGCGTGTATCGGCTAGCCCAGCAAGTTCCCAGACGCCCAGAGGCAAGCTGCTCTATCTCTTGGATCCTGGCCTCTGGAGCTCGCTTTGCTGCGCCTTGTGCTTCAGCTTTGTACACCTGCCATCCATTCTTTGTACGCTCATTGTCCGTTGCTCGTTTTTTTGATCCCATCCGCTCATTAACCGCCCATTGTCTCGCCAATTTACCGAGCAATCTACACCGCGCCTGGGCTGGAATTGCAATACGTCTTATTGGACTTTCGCTCCTTAATGTCATTGTCCGACAACTTTCCTAGATAGATCGCTCAGGACCTTAGCTCTGGAAGCTACCATCACGATGGACAATCCTCAGCACACCATGAGCGCTGTTCAATCACCAAACGCACCTCCATCGCCGAATCGCAGACCAGCCAGCCGTTCTCACCAACCGCCCAAATCCCCAAACGTTGCCCGTTTTCGGAAGCCTTATACCGATCCCTCTGCCGAGGAGATCTCTTCTTCCAGCGGGTCGGAGCAAGACTATGATTATCAGACGGACTTCACGACACCAGCTTCCTCAGACGCCAATCCAGACGACATGCCCGATGAGGTAGAAGACTTTCGGGATATAGAGTACCCCCAGCTGAAGGGCAAGACATATCTTGATCATGGAGGAACCACGGTACGTGCATCTGAGACATTACATTGGAGACGACTGCTCTAATCCATGTTGAAGCTCTACGCAAAGTCGTTGATTGAAGACTTCTCCGCCGACATGATTGGAAACCTCTATGGCAACCCGCACTCGGCCTCAACACCATCTGCCCTGGCCGGGCATCGAGTGGATTCGATCCGAAAGCGAGCGCTGCGCTTCTTCAATGCCGACCCGGAGGAGTTCGATCTCGTTTTCGTCGCAAATGCCACGGCAGCCATCAAGATGGTGATCGATTGCTTTAAGGATCATGCCGCGGCAAGCAACACTCCCGTCTGGTACGGCTACCATCGCGATGCGCATACGTCTCTGGTTGGCATTCGGGAGAGCACAAAGATGCATCGATGTTTCACAAGCGACGAAGAAGTCGACATCTGGATTAATAGCGGAGGACTTGGTGGTCCAAGAGCCAGGCAGCTCGGGCTCTTCGCCTACCCCGGACAGTCCAACATGACAGGTCGTCGGTTGCCTCTCAACTGGTAAGTAGCAGCTGTGAACGGTCAGACAGGGTGTCACAGACGTCGTGATATACTAACGTGTCACACAGGCCCGGCCGCATCCGGCGGTCGTTTCACAAGGCCGCCACGTACACCCTTCTAGACGCCGCTGCGCTTGCGAGCACAGCGCCACTGGACCTGTCAGACCCCGCCACTGCGCCCGATTTCGTTGCGCTCTCGTTTTACAAGATCTTTGGGTTTCCTAACATAGGCGCGCTCATCGTACGAAAGGATTCACAGCATGTTCTGCAGAACCGCAGGTATTTCGGTGGCGGGACGGTCGACATGATCATCTCCATTAACGATACCTGGCACGCCAAGAAAGATACTTCGATTCACGAGAGGCTCGAAGATGGCACATTGCCGTTCCATTCCATCTTTGCGCTTGATCATGCCATGAACGTTCACGAGCGACTCTATGGGCCGAATCCAATGAAGTTCATCTCCATGCATACCTCACAACTAGGTAAGCAGCTATATGATGGCCTGTCTGGGATGAAGCACGCCAACGGAATGCCGGTCTGCCGCATATACAAGGACGAAAATGCGGTTTATGGCGACCCTACCGTCCAAGGTTCTACCATCGCGATGAACATTCAACTAGCAGATGGAACTTTGGTTGGGTTCGAAGAGGTCGAAGAGGCCGCTGACGAGCGCAACATTTACATTCGAAGTGGCTCCCTCTGCAACCCTGGAGGCGTGGCAACGTATTTGGAGTGGTCGCCTGCAGAGATGAAAGCGGCGTACGCAGCCGGTCATCGATGCAGCAACCCAACCCAAGTCATGCTTGGAAAAGCTACCGGAGTTGTTCGTGCCAGTCTCGGCGCCATGAGCACAGCAGCAGACGTCCTGAACTTCCTGAAGTTTATTCAAGAGGTGTACGTGGGCAAGGTGCACAAGCTCCTACCTGCTCACACCACACCATACGGTCAAACAGCACCCCTTTCGCCACCCGCCTCGCCCGGTGTCAAGGGTCAAGCCCCGCCGCCGCCGCTGAACATCCCCCACGCACTCCATGTGCCGTCGAACCCCCAACGCAGCGGCAGCCTCACCCCGGGCACCGCAAGCGCCTACTCCGACCACTCCCCCTGGGACCACAACAATCCCCCATCCCACCACGCCACCGCCCTCCCGAAATCCCAACCCGCCACCCTCAGCGACTACGAGAAACCCCTGCCCTCCCCCTCCCCCGCCCCGCCCTTCAACCCCGCCGACTACGTCAAACTCCGCAAACCCTGGGAAGAGGAATTCCGGCGCCAGCGCGAACAGAACCAGCAACTGGCAACGGAAATCAAAGTCCGCGAGCTCGAGGATCATAGTCTTTACTCCTCTTCCCGGAATAATCAACCTAGTGTCAAAGCGAGGAAGTTCGGCCGTAGTGTGGTGAATTTGTTGAGGACGAAGTCGCATTTTGTTGAGCAGCCGCATCCGCATCATCAGCAGTATCAGCAGCAGCAGGCTGTTCCGCCGCCGCCTGGTTGACGAGGGTTCCCGTAGCCGACTCGTGCGACGGGATCTCAGCCGGGTTTTCTGGGCAGCGAAGCGGCGGCATGAATCGATTTTTCGAAAGGGCACTATGTGGAGCGAGCGGGCTTTTAGTTTTTGTTGGGGACTTGGGGGGTATGGGGTGTTTGACGTTTAGCAAGGCGTAGTTCACTTTTGCGGCGGGGACATTTCTCTCTTCCCCCTTTCTTGTGTGTTTTTTTGGATTTTGGGTTTTCTGGTCTTTTCTTTTCTTTTCTTCAATGATAGCAAAGGGACGGCTGCACGCGAATCACTCTCTTCTTAAAAACACCCTCCCTACAGCTTATGTTCTGCGCCTCGAGTCGATCGTTTTCTTTTTCATGTTTATCTAGACCTACTGCGCTATGTTCTGAGGGGAGGAGGGAGGAAAGAGGAGAAACAGGCTTGGTTTCTGGCCGTCCAAAGACGGGGCTTCGAAGCTATGCCCTGACACCTTAATCTTCCGCATACATGTATTTTCGATTTTGATATAAGCGAAGGATACATATATCTGCGATATTTTCTGTATATATATATACATATGTACGCATTATCAAATAGGGGGTTCTGAAAGAGTTTCCTATAGCTTCACGTTTCAATTGACCGAGCTGGCTTGGTGCATGGGCAAGGGCAGGAGTTGGAATGGACTACCAGTACAACCTACCTTTCTTCTCTTGTGAGGCGCTTCATCGACTTCAAAGTCTCGACTCCCAACACCTTCTATCTAGGACAGGGAAGAGCTGTACCTTTCCGAGTGCATCCTCCATATCTGCCTGTCTGCCCAACGCACACGTTCGTCACCTCCCATGACATGACATGTGTCGCCACCTTCGGTTGCCTACTTCCCTCGTACCTCCCCCCGCCCGCCACCTCTCTCCTCCCAAAGCAACAACCCACTTCTCACCGCTTCTATTCGGTTGAGAGGCTTCCACATGATACTGCAGCCTTCCTTCTTTCATCACGCAACGACTGATCAGCAGGCTTGAAACTGTCTCCCACGCGGGCACGCGGGGCAAACGGGTTCTTGCTGATGAGTTCCCTGGGGGAAAGGCAGAAATACGCCACATGACCACATCATTTCGAACGGACGTGAGGTCGCTGCCTCCCTCGTCCGGCGTCGCTACGTGTCACGTTACACAAAGACCAGAATGATACAGGATTCATCCCCCTTGCTTCCGCTGGGACTCTGTCGCTTGCCGGAGATGCTAGGGGACACCTATTGTTTCTTTCCCGTCTTTCGTATTCAATTCACCGGTGCCCCGGTTCGAAGACGCGGGTGGTACTAGCACACAGATGTGTCTGTAACGTTCTTCCCAACCAGGTCCGCGGGAACATGCAGGGCAAAAGTCGGGAATAATGGATTGTACGACCTGCTTGACGGAAGAGAAGCCGGGGTTTCCCTTTTTACTCGTTCGCTAGAGTTTTTTTTTTCTCACCTTGTAGGTCAAAATTGTTAAGTAGCGATTTCCTTTTTCTCGCACAAGTGTTGGCAAAAGGTTTCTGGGCGTGCTAGTAGGCTTTTTGATGTCAAAGTCAATTGCGTGACGGGCGCGAAACGGGATGGCAGAAGAAGAAAGGAACAGGGGTTCGTCTATAAAACAAACTTTCCCCCCGAGCATTCGCGGCTTCAGGAACGTGGAACTTTATGCAGGAAGTCTGTTTGAGTTATACCGAGGGCCCTGGTATATGTAAGGGAAGTTTTCACCGGTCGCAGTAGACTTTCTTCTGCTCGGTACCCTGATCGGCATAGTTGATCATTTGCCGTTTTATACCGGCCGTTGATGGGATCGCCTGTACAGGCGAAGCTTATGTGATGAAAAGTCCAGGCAAGTGTGTTGCAAGGTTGTGGCTCTATTTCATGGCCGAACGGGATAACAGACTTTTGCTCATGCAGGTTTGACTACATCTAGACAACTTCCCGTCACCAACAGAGGGTCCATTAACTTCTCAACCCACTCGCCCGACCAGGCATTTCCGGAGTAGGACATCCTCGTTCCTCTAATGGCAGGGACGTGAAACGAGGAGCCCGCAATAGGGAAGCCCACCTATTGCACAGGTCGCTGCATCTCGGGCCTTTCATTACGGAGGACTTCGATCGATGAGTCTTTTCCACCAGAAAGCATCGAGGAAAGATGCAAAATGCGTCTTGGACGCTCCTTCCAATTGTGAGGCGTCTCAAGCAGGCAGTAGAGTCCATAGACCCCTTGGTCGAAATGACTTGCCTGATGTAAAGGCCACATACAAAATTCGTCTTCAGTGCGAAGCCTCATACTACCTCTCATCGAGCTGTCTGAGCAGATGATCAGGTACATCAGAATACCTTCTTTCAAGCCTCGTCTCCTCTCTCTCTCTCCCCTCCGCATGAAGACGACGATCAGCTCGTGTCCTTCGCCATAATTGATCAGGCGCAGGCGAATGAGAATCACTAGGGAAGACAGCAATAACGAGAAGGTGGAGCACATTCTCATCTACATTATAGGAGCGCACGGTGACCCTCTGATTGAGGCCAGCATTCATGAAGATCCGTCAAGATTCTATTGCAAAGAACTTCCTTCTAACCCCCATGCGCTCTCCTTCCTCTTGAAACAGGTCATCAACCCCTTTTTAGCATTCATTCCTCTTGTCGACCCACCATCGAATACCAAGATCCCAGAAGCAGGGACGAACACACCCGTGCGCGTGTGCGAGCACTACAGCTACAGCGACCCCCCCCCCGGAACAACCAGCACTAGCAAAGGAAAAAAAGAAAGAAAAAAAAAATGAGAAAAACAGAATAATTCATCTCAATCATTCCCTCCCCTCAACCCCTTTCAAAGAGCTAAGCGTATCAACTACCAATCCTATCCACGAGACCCTACCTCCTACCTCCTACCTCCTACCCCATCAACAATTACCCTAACTACTACTCCGCGCAATACTCCGCAACACACTCCCCACATACCCCCCAATCGGCCTGCCATGCGTCAAAGCGAAGAATAATCTCGTCAGGACCTCATCGTCGAAAATCCGCTCCATAGGTCCTACTGACCCCCGACCCACCTCCTCTCCCTCCCCTTCGTCCTCCGCATGATCCCCATGCTTGCCCGTCTGGGACTTCTTGACTTCTTGCCCGTTAAGATTGAGACTCTTGCTGCTGCTCTGGCCGAGAAGACCGTCCGCGGTTCCGTTCTGATCGAGCGCTTTCGGCATGAATTTCGCGATATTCCGAAGCACGAGAGCAGCGCCTAGGGGTACGCCTGCGGCATCGCCTTTTTCGTCTTCGAAGGTGCGGTAGGTGATCTTCTCGATGGATTTGTTGGGGTGGGGGGTCTGCGTCGCCGCTGCCGTCGACGTGGAAGGAGGGAGGACGTTGTGCTCGGATTGGTGTGCGTCTGATGAGCTGTTGCTGGGGATATGGGTTTGGATGTGGCGGGCGAATAAGGCGGTTCGGGGCACGGTGGCGGTGCCGGAGGCAGCGAACGAGGGATCGGCGGAGGTGCGTTTGCAGCTGGCCCAGCGGCATCGGTGGACTGCTTTGTCTGCCGCGGCGAACTCGAAGATGTCTGCCAGGTTTTCAGTTCCGGGTTTCTGGGTCGATGGAGGGGCAGGCGTCCCCTGCGCGCTTGGAGTCCCGTTTGCCATGGCGCTGCCAGGCCGAGAAGGCCAACTCGAGGTATCCATGTCCATCCGGTCGTCGCTTGGCTTGCGCGGTATTTGCATGTGGTCTTTGAGTATGTGCTTTAACATCTCATTCGAATGTCTGAACCATTCGCCGCATTCAATCTCCCTCGTGCTGGGCCCGCTTTGAACGCCGGTAATAGGATCTCGGTGTACTTCGCTGGCAACCGTGAGTCTCCAGCAACACTTCTTCATTTCCTTACCCTTATCTCCTGCGCCTGACCCCGGGAGCATGCCAGTGTCGATCGGTGCTTTCCGAGCGCGAATACCGCGGATCACGTATTTGTTCTGTCCTGCCACCTGTGCCGTCGCTCCTACAAACGTTGTAGAAACATTCTTGATGAAGTCTCCTGCGATGAGGTGGCTCTGGTAAGGTGAGAAGGTCGACTGATAGGATTGCCAGAGCGAGATCTGGGTCATTTCGCTCTCCTTGCTGGGCAAAAAGCACATTCGTAGCCATTCGGACGAGCGCTCGGGCTCCTCTATCTTCAAAAGCGCTTCGACAACACTTTTGGAAAGTTTCGGTATGAATCCGGATGTCTTGTCCTCAGCGGGTTGCTGTCCAGTCGACGGCCGACCACTCCTTTCTTCCTTTGCTGCGAATAAGAGCAGCCGGCTGAGTTGTCGCGCCATCGCCTCACTATCCGCATTCTGCAGCAGTATCTCCACGTTATCCGCGAAACTGGTAAACTGGAACAGGAAGTCCAGGCATGCAGTCTTCATTTCCTCGTCGTCAACCATCAACCATGCACCCACCCGTCCAAGTATCTCTTTTGAGATTCCATCGAGTCTCTTCGGATCAGGAAGGTGCATGCCAATTCTTGCTACGGTCCTCAAAGCCGTCATGATAGCTCCGCGATCTTCACTCTTCTCTAACAACTCCAAAAGCGACACATAGACCGCATCGTCGGGACCCATATCACCGACCCACACCAGTATCTGCTCAGCGGTGTCTAGAGCATAGTGCTGGAGCTCGATGATGCTCGGATGAGGGGGCAGGTTGAGAGCAATGGCCAGATAATCTCGAACCATGGGTTGACGGGCAAGGTACTGCGCGTTTTCGTTTTGAAGACACATGTTGCGAATCACAAGCCCGGCTTCGATTACCCGCTCGAGATTTGCGTTCCAACGTGCGTCCGTTACCGTGTCAGTCGTAACAAGGGGGAGTCGGCTCTTCAACTTTTGGATTGCGTCGCTGGTCCCACTCAGGCCATTCAGAGTCTCGTCATCGTCAAAATCGGCCATGTCGTCGTCGTAGCTGATGTCCCATTCGATGTCCCAGAAAAGACTGCTGACTTGCAGTACCTTTTTCACGAGCGCCTCGGCCAGCCCTGGGAATTGATCAAATCTGTATTTGTCTCCACGTTCGTGACTGATCTTGACGAGATGATGCAGCGCATACTCCTCCTCGCTCTCAACGCCTGACTGCAATGCCATCTGGGCACGAACGTAGATGTTTGGCCCAATGAATCCTGTACCAGGAAGCATGATGTGCCTGTATTTGCGAGCCAAGGGAGTCATGGTGACTTCCGCTTTACGCTTGAGCGCATTGCGATAGTGATCCGGGTTATTCGCGGGCGTTGTTACAGGCTTGAGTGTCAGTGGGTAAGAGGATGGTGGCTCGTAGTTGGCGAGGGTTGCGGATGCGGCAGCAAGAGAGGAGTTTGACACAAAGCTGTTGCTTCCAGGAGTCGGAGATTGGTTGACATGAGCTGGTCCTCTGGTCTGCCGACTTGAGGACAGGTCCGGCTGGAACAGTACCCTCTGTGGCGGTGCCTGGCGTAATCCTCTCGTCCTGTTCCCGGCCGCACTGTTTGGGTCTTCCCCGTCGGCGGCTGCACTTTCGGCTTTCGGCGTCTTCTGCTCCGGACTCGTGCCATGCTCACTGCCTTCCGCTGCCTGCTCCTTCTCCTCCCTGGTAGGCGGCTTGACAAAGTTCTCCACGGTCCGCCCCATCACATTCCCTCCTTTGGCCGTGACTTCCTCCAGAATCTCTTTCGGAGGTGGGTCTTTCTGCCAGTGGTTGCTGATCTCGTACGCGCAAAGGTTTTTGTAGTACACGTTCTTTATCTGGAACGCTTGCGCGGGGGTATACTGATTCTTGCCGACGAACTCTTCCGCAAACCTCCGCCACATTAAAGGCTTGGCTTTGGTATCGGAGCACAGGTCATAGCCGCCTTCGGAGACGACCCGCTGGTAGAGCTTGTAGAGGTCGATATGTCGCACGCCGACCTTGGGGACAGAATCGAGGGTGGTGCCGCGTTTCTCGTGATACTCGCGCAGTTTTGCCATGAAATCCTCATGTTCGAGTGTGGGTTCGACCGACTCGCCGCGTTTGGGTGCCCTGTCCGGATCACGTGCGAGGTGAGCAGACTATCGCGACGGGGAAGGGAGCAGATGTTTGGGAGGGGCATGCCATGGCGCAGCGCAGGAACTTACATGATGATGGTCGTCGGCGGTGACACGCGCTTTTTGGGGGGCCGAATAGGGAATCGAGTTCAGGCGTCTATACTACCATGCCCAAGAGGTATTATCTGCACGCGATGCGGCTAAGGAACGACTGAGAAGTGGAATGGGATCAACTGGGATGGTGGGCGAGATGTTACCTGAAGCACCCGCCAGCCTTGCGCGCATCCCCGTCTGCGTCTGCGATCTGGGGGTTCGCGATGAACGAGACGCCCGCGCCGCGCCGCGCCGTGCCTTACCTCGCTTGCTCACGCTGGCGTGCGGGATGCGCCGCTAGTCGAAAGCTTGGCTACGGTAGACCGAAACTCCACATTCACCCCGTGTCTGCGCCTGCCTATTACGTCTCTTCTCTTCTTCATCTCAACCATCTCGATCAGTGCGATCATCCATCACCATCCAAGTTAACCTGCATACGCAGGTCGTACAACATCAGATCATCTCACCACATTGCTCGCCTCTTGCCGAGGCCAATCCGTCTTGACTGAACCTGCTTACATTCACTTCCCATCGCTCCTACGTGTCGCTCATTCAACATGGCCACCCAGCTCTCTCTTCCCGTCATCAAATACTCACATGCCCTAGGCGTGCGCCCAGACAATACCCCACCGTGGTCCCACATCCTGGGCGACAACCTCTACGTGATCGTCAAAGGGGCAGATACCAAGACTGACGATGGTCGCCTGCAGCCAGACGGCAAATTAAACATGACGATCATGGAAGGGAATAGACTGTTGGTATGACCTTCAATCGTCGGACGGTTCTCAACCTTGGTCTGCCTTGTTCATTCTGATCATTGTACAGGAGAGTGTAGACATCGCAGGCCTGGTCGACGAGGCCTTGGCCGCCAGAAGAGGCGCCGAACGTGTCGGTGTGATGCCTGCGGTTGAACAACTACCCATCTTCGGAATTACCAGAGAAGCTCTGCTTGCGCTAAGATACAAGTCTAGATGTGGAGAGGTAAGCTATCTTTGAACCCAAACAAGTGCAGCTAGGAGGCAGTTAACAGCTCTCTCACCAGGCTCGCCGCATCCAACTCCGCCTCAAGTCGGCGTCGGATTGTCGCCAAATCGTCAGCGCTTTCGAGCGCCGTGGCATGGAGTTTCAAGAGCAACGTCCTCAGACTAGCCGACCGAGTACCGCTAGACCGCCGACTGCGGGTGCGGCGAGCGACAGACCATTCACAGGGCATGCGAGCTCACCCTATTTTGAGCCCGTAAAATCGCCGCCAAAACCGAGCGTTTTCAATCCGCAGACTATCGAAGGTGGCAGCCTATCGCAGAACCCTAAGCGTTCTGCTCATGAGGCCTTTGGCAAAGCTGAGTCGCAAGCGATGACACCCCACTTTTTCAGCCGTGATGAAACGATTGCGCCCAGAGAAATCTCACCTGAGCGGCCGCCAACATCTTTGATCTATCGATCTAACACAACTCCATTTCAGCATTCGCAGTACGGAATGACCATGCCGCAGCAGCCAAGCTTTCAGCGCCCGTCTTCTTCATCCGAAATTGCAACGGTTGAAGCGGTTAGGAGGGCGGTCGAGGAAGATGCCGCGCACTCTCGTCCAACAACAGGCAAGGAGCCACAATATGCGCATGAGTCTTGGACTCCCGCAGTTAGCCAGGCTGAGAGAAGTGCACTGGGTTCATCCAGCAACAATGGGACACGCCCAAGCACACGAATACCTCCAACTAACGTATGCACTGTGCCTCCGCCGGACTCTCAGGAGTTTGCCTTACCACCAAAGCGTGAGCTGCCCTTCAAACGGCCCGACAGTAGGCGTGAAAGCGACCGCACCAATTCTCGGCCGAATAGCTCCGCTTTGACTATGCCACCTCTGCCGAAACCAAAATTGGTAAAGGAAAATCCAAATCACTCAACCCAAAAAGGATCTGTGACCCAAGTTGAGGAACAGGAACAGATCCGACCAATTTCAGCTTCACCGTCAAAGTATGCTTCGGCTGCAGAACAGAACGCGGAAGTACTCAGACCAAAAACAACTGCCACAGAGCACTTTTCAGGCCAGCCATCTTGGGATAGAGAGCAGCAGAGGAAGGGTGCATACCTTCCAACCCCCGGGCTTACAGCTGATAGAGCAGTAACCGGTATCAAACCACTTCATTATCAGCCGCTTGCGGAGAGGTCGCCCAACAAATTATCTCGTGTCAGCAGCCTCGTTGATGCGCCTCATGAAATCGACGACAGCCCACCAAGACCATTGTCGCCTCCGAAGACCTTATACCAAGCATCTGATCCTCAGGATCCTTCAGACAGTGCAGCCGCCTCCCTCCACGTTCTAGGCAGACACGATCCGCACGAAGTCAGTGTTGAAGAATATGCAACGCAGAGCCGCGAAGAGCGTCAGGCGGCGCTGGAGACTTTCATGTTGGCAAACCTCGAGAACCCAGCATTTGCGAAATTGTGTGAGGATGTCGAGAATTGCTGGCGGAGAATCGCTCTGGGCCTGTGATGCCCAAATCTTTGCTGTATATTAAATTTTGCTAGTCGTCAATGTCTTTCGTGACGGTCGTGTACGAAGCAGTAATTTAGCTTAACATAGACGCGAGATCTTCTCAGAAACGCAGACACCTCATCAAATCATTCATCCATCATCGCTACCGCTAAGGCTCGCAGGCGGCGTACAAAGCTCAGGCTCCCCGAGGCGATCTTGCCTCCGGCTCTGCTTCTTCGCTTCGCTCACCTCAAGCAAAGTCTGCGCACCTATCGCCCCACCAGGATGATTCCGTTTAAACGTCTCCCCCGTCTTCCCCCTATGCAGCTCCTCGGCCAAAGTCAGCGCCAGCATATCCGCCACCGCCAGCGCAACAGTCGTACTCGTCGTCGGGGCCCCGACCCCAAAACTCTCCTCTTCCCTCTCCGGAATGGGTCCCGGCAACAAAACCCCCGTCACCTCCCCCTGCCCCTCTCCCTCAACCTCCCCTTCCCGCCTCCCATCCAACAACCGACACCCCCCGGCCTCCCTCTGCCCCGTCAAAGCCACAACCTTACACCCCCGCGGCAAGAACGGCAGCAGATTCACCAACTCGGGCGTCTTGCCCGAAAAACTCACAAAAACCACGACATCCCTTTCCGTCACGTCCCCGAGATCCCCGTGCACGGCCTCGCACGCGTGCAGGAAGCTCGCGCGGATCGAGAGCGATTTGCACGTCGCGACGAGTTTTTGTGCGATGTATGCGCTTTTGCCTACGCCGCATGCGATGAGGCGCCCGCCTGTGCGGTGCGCGGTTAGGGTTAGCTGGCAGGTTTGCGCCAGAGCGGTTTGGGCGCTGGATGAGGTGGAGTAGAGTGTGGCGAGGGAGGTTAGGGCTGCTGCTTCCGTGGCTAGGACGTGGGTGGCGCGAGTTAGGAGGGTGCTGGGACATAGGGGCTCTGCTGGTTCTTCTGATTTCGTTGCTTCTCCGGTGGATTGTTGTTCGTATGGGATCCTGGGGGAGGCACTGGGGATTGCGGAGTCTTTCTTCGCCCGCTTCGGGGATGGGAGGTCCATGCTGTCCTCGCTGGTTTGGGGCGTGAGAAGGCCTGTAGGCCGACTGCAGCTCGGGAGAGAGTACCGGCGTCTTTTGTGGGATTGTGTGAAAGCCATCCTACGGAAGTCTATGGTTGGAGGCGTAGTCGTAAATAATTCTTTCGTCCGAAAATCCAGTCCAGTGGGAGAGCCAAGTTTTTCCTTTACGGCAAGTCAAGTCCTGATTCCGGGTTGGTGTTGGCAAAAAATTACTCTGTATACTGTAGTATCTGTTCGTAACGCGTCTATGGGCGTGTTTCAGTTCTAGATAGAGCGAAAGTGGAAAGGCTAGAAGGAGGAAAAGATATATCCGAGTCAACAATGATGTCTTTATCGGGCGATCTGGGGTCCTAACTAAGTTATCGCGGTCTAGCCCACTACTGGCGCGGTCAACAGCGCCAACGGGGCGTAGAAGTGGGATAACCTGCCTCCAGCGCGATCGCGTCACCCCAGTGGTTTACGTCATGGATTATGTGAGCGTTCGCCTTCGCATCTCTTACTCTTACAGATGCGAGTAGCCGTCACACATTTGGTCCATGTGTTCATGTTGTAGGAGGTACGGTAAGTTCTGCTTTTGCGCTCATGCTGCTATTTCTTGCAGCCAGCCGCATCGGAAATCGTGGACTACGAAACAAAGCCCCCGGAAGCTCCCGAAAGAAATATTCCGATATCCAAGATCTCGCGATCTGCGGGGATTGTGTTCGGGACTGATGGATGAACCAGGAAAATATAATTGTTATTAGGAATCTGACTTGCTTGTCGACACATCGTTCATGAGCGTAATGAAGTATTCCATCTCGTTTGGAACGTTTGGTATCAAGCTGCTATGATGTGATAGATTTACACGTGCAAAGCTATTGTCATAGCTTCGAGACAGCGCATTCGCAACGCGTGCTCACAAATCACCCTTCGCTTTGAGCGTTGACAAGGTAGTCCTTAGAGCACTCATTGACGGCGAGAAGAAGTACTCGCCTCCCTTAGGTACCACAAACCTGTTGATCCCACTCAACGCCAATGGTTTGTCCTTGTTCTGCGGGAACAGTCCTTTCATGTCGACAGTCTTATTGTTGTTGTCTTGGCCCATGACCGCATCAAGGCCTGCACCTTCTACTCTGAAGCCTGGCGCATTCGCCCAGGTCTGCTGCAGGAACTGGAAGCCTTGGCTAATGTTGGACTGGTAGCATACGAAGAGCAACCCGCGCTCACCGTTCGGGTCGTCTTTCAATTCCTCTCCGTACGGTATCCCACGACGTAGGACTCGGAATTGATTCACGACTCCCCGACCTAGATCGCCTCGCGGGTTCATCTTGCGGATGTGGGCGCCGAAGGGACACTTGAAGTTTGAGTTCGGAGTGAACTCGAAATTGTTGTTCTTCTTGACGTCTGCACCGATGGCGGCATCGTCGAACTCTGGAGACAGTTCCACCGGACATCCTGAGTCGAAGCGTTAGCGCGTTGTGTTCTCGCAAGGTGTCCTGGAGGGACAGACCGCTCTTCCACCTTCCAATCAGCCGCGCTCCAAGCTGATCCGACCACGTTCCCAGCTGGTTCGAAGCATCTACGAGGAACTTGTTCCAGTCGGACACATTCTGCTTGAGCTTACGGAAACAGAGGAAGCTTCCGTCAGTCATCCAGGCAGGATGCCCAGCGCCGTCGCCCGGTCGATTGCAGAGAATTACACCCTGCGGAATTGTGTCTTGCCCGGGAGGAATCGCGGTATCGATACCTTGCACCGCTGGTTCGCTGATGCCATCAAGGAAACCAAAGCTGTTCCCGTCAGTCGAAACGAAACTCTGCGTTGACCTCAAAACTTACTGCTCATGCCCTTTCATCTCTCCCGGCCGAACTTTCCCGCTCACAGTCGTGATCACTTTCATTGACGCTCCGAAAATACTCTTGATCTTATCAAGCTTCTCCTGACAATTCTTCTGCGCACTCCCAGCCGCGAAGAGGACCCCGTGTAAATTCTGCGGCGCACCGAAAGCTTCTTCCCAGGCTGGCTCGGACGTCGAACCAGCTTTCAGGGGATCGTGGAGAGCGGCAGCGCCTTTCTTCATTCCGGCTTCGAAAGCTGCGTCCTGCGTCTTCAGGTCGAGACTGGCCAGCACGCCGGCCATCTGGCTTCGTATGAGATACTTTTGGGATCAGAAACGTTTGCTTGGGGACTCACCTTCTGCAGACCTCGGAACGAAAACGCAATATTGGCGCCCGCCATTTCGACGATACCCGTGCCATTTTTCTTCCCGATCTTATCGCGTGAGGAGCTCGTGTGCGCTGTATGGGCGATCTCGTCCGCGACTTGCTTCAGCTTGGGACAGAAAGTCTTCGGGTCAGAAATCTCGAAGAAGAGAAAGATCTCGGCTTTCTTGGGGAGACCGTTCAGGAGAATGTCGCCTTGGATGTTGTCCAGTTGTAGGTTGCCTGGAGAGGCCATGTTGAAAAAGGCAGATCTTACTTCTTGAGAGGACTGCAGTCGGCAAGATGGGACTTATATTTTTAAAAACTACGGCAAGATGGACCAGTCCAGGCTCGCAAGTTCGGCAGTGCCAGTGCCCATACTTATATCGTGTATGTTCGGGACCTCAGCTGCAGTCCGTATCCGTGGATGCAGCCCAGACTCCCAAGCTGAAATGCAAATCAGCCTCATGCATAGGCTTATGTGAGAGTTTGGAGTAGTACGACTCATATTGCAAAGTGACTTCCTAAACTATCCATGTAGCAAATCTCCAAGCACGCCAGGTCAGGGGTGCGGGTGCTATGCGCGACGAAATCCCTTTGAAGCAAGTCAGCAAGTCACGAGCTCTGCTCAGGTTGACGGCTGGCTGAGCGAGCTGGAGTTGTGAACCTTCATCTCTACCCCATGCCTTTACCCCTCAATTACCACATGGCAATCACGGTTCCGCAGCGAAAATTACTTTCTCATTCTTTCTTTTGTGCACTTCAGCAGAGCTGAACGAAACTGCGGAGATGCTCACTTGGCATGAATGCGCTGCGGGTAGCCAAACCGTACGTACCTCGATCGTAAGACGAGCTGAACGGCTTCGGCCAATGCTTCATTGGATTCAGCTCGGAAACTCAAATGCTTGATGCCAATGAAGCAGAAGACTATACTGAGCAAGATCGAGCATCTGAGGTCTAGCTGGATACAGAGTTCCCGCTAGAATGGGTCTGATTCTTCTTTAGCTATAAGGGAATCTTACTTCCTCCCCTGGACCATCTTGCGCCACGTCCTAGCCACTATCGGTAACAGGCGTCAGATCTACCAGGAGCAAGACCCTAACACGGTGTGGTCTACTGAAGGTAGAAACTCAGCCCCCTCATCTCACTCTCCTCCTGCAGAATCCCCAGCACATCCTGCGCTCGAGGCCGTCTGTCCAGCGTCCGCGCCATCAACGCGCTCACGAGCTGGTTCAGCGGTGCACTGTAGTGTCGCCCACAGGGGTGCTTCTCATCAGCCAGCCACTGGATCGGCTCCGGATGCAGTCGACTCATTACCTGTGCTACAGCGGCGACTTGCCACACATCCGTCGGCATTCCACACCTGCCTCTCACGCTCCCCGGGGCCGGAATCGCCAGTTCTGGCGGGAGCCACCCGAGTGTCGCGTCCAGGTCGATTTCACGGTCTTGCTGTCCGCGTTTGATGTCGTACCACGAGATGGCGTTGCTGAAGTCCCCTAGCACCACGCGCGGGAAGGCGGTGTTGCGGCCTTTGGTCGTGAGGAAGACGTGGTGGGGGTTGATGTTGAGGTGGCAGAGGGTGTTCCAGTCGCGTTTGGGCTCGTCGCCGGGGATGTCGATGTTCATGCCGTAGTGCAGGAAGCAGAGGGCTTTGATGAGACCCGCCAGGACGTGCCAGATCTGCGGTTCGGGGATGCGGGAGGACTTGTAGAGGTGTTGGGTCATGTGGCCTGCTACCGTGCTTTCGCTGTGATCGCAGTATTCGAGGATCAGGCTGCTGGCTGGCGATGTTCCGTCCCAGAAGGTTTCGATCAGGTCGATGATGTGGTTGGAGCCGCCGAAGCGCTTGATCTGCAATAAGGCTTCTCGTTCAGCGACGGCTTTGTTCCGTGTGTCGCCGCGCTGCATGTCCACACGCTTCGCCACGAACACTTGGCGGGTTGCTGTGTTGCAGACAACGTAAATGCCGTGGTTTGTATAGGTCAACTGCGGCTTTGCAGGCTTTATCACAGCGTACTCGTTTGTATAGGTCTGGAAACGTGGTCCACGTCGTGTGACTGCGTAGGTAAAAACGTCTCGAGGCGGACGAGCCCTGACGCACGATGGAGAGGGAGAATTCACTAGATATCTTGTCAGGTCGTGCTACTGCTGCTTGAGGTGGAGAGAGTTACCATACCTGACGCATACATTGCAAGGTCTATCCCGAGGCCTCAAACTGTCGTTTAGTGTATGAGGGAGGAAGTTGAGTGTTTAGGAAATATGTCGAGGACGAAATTCGTTGAATGGCAATTGTGACAGCTGCTCGCATGTGAAGCATCGTAGACTGATCTGGCCCTTTACCTTGCCTGTTTCAGCTGCCAAAGTGAATGCACATGCAAGTTTCGGGCCAGTATACCGGGTCAATGGGGTCAATATAGAGACATGGTGAGCTTAGATGGGAATGAAGGATTGATTGATATATGGTCGTTCTTTTGCATTGACGTTATGATTGATGCTCCAACAAACCTCATGAGTCTCAGGTCACGGCAGGCTCTCAGTTGACATAGCCATCGATAACAAAACCTCTCTGTTGGAGGCAAGCATTGAGGCATCTAGCTAATTCCACGTGGCGCTGAAACTTGAAGCTCTTTCTAGCTTAGAAGGGGCAAAGGGGCAGGTGGAAGAGAAGTTTTCATGCCAGAATGATCTTAATACACCAACACGGCAGATGATGTTTGCTGTAGCTCGAACTGCCGTGTGTATTGGTTGTTTGAAAAGGTTGGTTGAAAGGATGGTGAACAACTGGGATGGTTCCATTACTGTACTGTAGAGCTGTTCAGTCGTGCTCTTGATAGTCTCTAGTGACAGGTGCACGGTCCTCCTCCGCTCCGCTGGCTTGGCAAAGACCCCAAACGGACAAGCGAGCCAGTCTGGAGGCTGCGACCTGAGGTGTCGGCTTCAAGTGCAGGTTCAGGTTGCTTCCTCCAGCGGCTTACCTTAAGGTACTGTGTCTACTTCACCCCCTTCGTAATAATCCACCCCCCACGGCACCTGCCATCTTCTGTCGCCACCCGATATAATCCTGCCCTCCATCCTCGCCACACCACCACACCTCGACGGTACCAGCGCTCCACGCGTCTTCACCCATCTCCGCCCGCGTTCCTGTTCCACCTCCCCCCCGACCTCCGAGCTCCGTACCTTCCCCAGAAAGTTTGACCATCCACCAGTACACCACCGGACCTATGGCTGTGAGTTGGCGAAGCTCCCTGAAGCTCCCCCAGCCAAACTCCGGACACTGACACACCTCGCAGCAACCACCAGCACAGCCTCGCGCCTACGCCCAAGCTGCCTACATGCCGAACGGAGCGCCACCCGTCAGCGGTCCTGTCCCAGGAGCCAGGCCGCTAGAGCCAAACCAGGGGCGCGTCCAACAGATCGGCCATGCTAGAGTCCTCTGCATAGCAGACGTAAGAGGTACGCAGACAGATGCCCTCTACACTGGCGAAGGCACGTGTTGACAGTCAAGCTAGGCAACCTCCGCCAACTGAACGAGCTCGCGCGCAACGCCAAGGCCGACTACATCCTACATACTGGCGATTTTGGCTTCTACGACGACAGCTCGCTTGACCGGATAGCGGAAAAGTACGTCACTTTGAAACGAGCCAGGTCGGTCCCAGCTAACCCCAGCATAGGACCCTCAAGCATGTCGCCCAGTACTCGCCCCTCCTCGCCGATCCTCTCAAAGCCGACATTGCACGCTCCGGTCCCCAATCGAGCATCAAGGAACGCTTCCAGCGGGAGCGCCTCCCTCTCTCCGAACTCCCTCAGTTCCTGAACAAAACATACAAGCTCGAAGTGCCCGTCTTCACAGTATGGGGTGCATGCGAAGATGTTGCTGTCCTGGAGAAGCTGCGTTCGGGAGAGTACAAGATCGACAACCTACACGTGATTGACGAGGCACACTCAAGATTGCTGGATGTGGGCGGCGTGAAGCTCCGTCTGCTTGGTCTGGGCGGTGCGGTCGTCATGCACAAGATGTTTGACAACGGGGAGGGCCGGACAACCATCGCTGGTGGCCAAGGTACCATGTGGACTACACTTCTCCAGATCGGAGAGCTCATCGACACTGCGAACCGCGTCTACGATCCTACTGAGACACGTCTGCTCCTCACTCACGCCTCACCTGCCAGAGAAGGCCTGCTCAACCAGCTATCCGTCACCTTGAAGGCTGACTTCTCAGTCTCCGCCGGTCTGCACTTCAGGTACGGTAGCTCGTACAACGAGTTTTCTGTCAACCCTTCGCTCGACCACTATCGTGGCAAGCTTTCGGCTTCCAAAGCACAATTCAACGACGTTTGGGAGACAGTCAAGCACGAGGTGGAACCAGCGGTTTCGGAGAACGAGGCGCAGAACAAATTGCTTCATTTGGCACTCGAGCTCGTCAGCAAGATGCCATCCACAGCATCCGGCGGCAACCCATTTGGTGGTGGGCCGCCGAACGGCCAGGTCGATGAGTCGGCTTTCAAGAACATGTGGAACTTCAACTTGGCAGATGCGGCATTTGGGTGGCTTGTGCTTGACATCGATCAAGGTCGGATAGGAACCGAGATGCGCGCGCAGGGTTTCAACTTCTCTCACCGCGGTGGCAAGGGTCCTCAGAGACCGCAGGCTGTCCCGTCTGCGCCGTCCAACTCTTCAATGGGCCCGACCGGTGGTGCTCTACCTACGCCAGGCCAACAGGCGCGTGGGCCGCAGGCATCTGCTGCCGGCCCGCAGGCGCCTGCCAACGCAACGCCACCTCAGCAGACCGCTCAGCAACCAATGGCCCAGCGGCAATTGCAGCAGGCGGCTCAACCCAAGCCTCAGCAGCAGCAACCGGCCCCAGCCATGCAGCCGGCACAGAAGCCAGCCACTCCTGCGCAGCCGAATGCTGCGTTGACGCCAAACGGTGCGACTGCACCGACAGCCACTATGCCTTCCCAGGCGCAAGCCAATGGCACCCCCGCTGAGACGCCCAAGCCAAGCGAGACCCCTAACCAGCTCAAGCAGCAGGAGCCTTCCAAGGCGATCTTCATCGATAGAGTCAACGTTGACACTGCTGATGAGATCAAGTCTCAGTTGTTCACGTCTGAAGATGCTGCAAAGATCTCCAAGGTCGACAAGACTGGTAATGGCCGCTTCGTTGTCCATTTCGCCGACTCCGAGACGATGAAGGCTGTGCTCGCTCGTAACCCCTCGCAGGAGGCTAGGGACAAGTTCCGTGGCATGAAGATGGTGGAGAACCGGGTGTTTAATTCGCGTGGCAACTATGGCGGTGCAGGCACATGGGGTAGAGGTGGTGCTCAGCGTGGTGGTGCGGCTGAGCGTGGTGGGTACCAGTCAGCCAGTGGCGCGACGACAGGCAGCGATTCCGAGTCAGGCCGTGGCGGTCGTGGGCGTGGCCGAGGTGGCTTCAGAGGTGACCGTGGCCGTGGCAGGGGTGGCCGCGGCGGTGACAGAGGCGGCAAGGCGGAAGGCGCTCCGGCTGCAGGCAGCGGCGGTGACTCCTAGAAGGATGAATCCAAGAGCTGGCGCAGGGAGACGCCGCGGTCGCCGAACGGGGTGGGCAATGGAACGACTCGCCAGCACGCTCAGCATCGTGCCGTGGCAACACTGAGGGTCCATGGTCCGCCCAGGGCTACCAGGGGTGGGCAGCAGCGAGGCAAGGAAGGCCAAGAGAACGAGCGCGAGGCCGACAAGTCTGGGGCTGAACCGGTGGAAGCAGACTCCCGCCCTATCCATGCTTAGAGACCTCAGCACTCCTCTCCTGGTGCCGAGTTCGATGACGAGAGGAAACCCATGTATACCTTTTATCTCGGAAGGTATGATTATTCGCTTGAGAGGTCGAGGGTTGAACAGAAGGCGGAGCGGAGAAAAAAGAAACCATTGCTTTGTACCGGATGTTGATTAGAAGGGCAATATACCACGGAGTGAAGATTACAT
Organism: Hortaea sp. C3G1500-4; assembly: GCA_022701445.1. Lineage (NCBI taxonomy): Eukaryota > Fungi > Ascomycota > Dothideomycetes > Mycosphaerellales > Teratosphaeriaceae > Hortaea > Hortaea sp. C3G1500-4. The sequence goes on from JAJVDI010000015.1 coordinate 784,049, forward strand.
GCATGCTTCCTTTTCCTAATCAGATGGGCTGGGTGAGATAACAGGAGCGAGTAGAAGAGAAGCTGTTCTTTTCAGTCTGTGTGGTGGTCATAAGATAGTTCAGTAGCGTTTTATTCTGTGTAATTATATGTGTGCTTTTCATTCTGCAGAAGATGTGGGATCATCGTCTCAGCTGCCTCGTGCGTATGGTCTTTGGTGATAGGGGTGCCTTCGTGTCTGATGTTCTACAGTGAAGTAAATACCTTATAATTGAATGTGATGATGAACCCGATCCTTTCCGGGGTTACGCGGAGGCTCTGGGGGAGGCTCGAAGCGGCAGGTGCCGAACGTGTGGGGAGAGCTTGCCAGGAACAGGCGAGGCGGCCGGCGGGCGGGTGAGGCGGCGGGCAGATGACGCTTTGGATCACCAGATGGCGAGCAGGCACCCGACGGCGTTTGCTTCTGGTTTCTTGCCACTATCAGGCATCCCACCTTAACAACAACATCACGAGAATCGCCGCCGACCACGTGCATATTCTGCACCATTGATCTACGGCGAGACGAGAGAGTGTATCGCAATACAACAACAACAGCAAGAGCTACGATAAGAGGCGATCACTGTCAGCCACCCGAGCTGTAGCTCTTCGGAGCGGAAGAAGAAGAGCGAAGATGAGGGTGACCAGTTGGATTCCAATATGGTCATCACTAGCAGCGACCAGCATCGCAGCATCAGGCCCAGATCTCACCACCAAACACGAAGCCGGCCGCTGCGCCATCCGCGGCCACTGTGGCAGCCAATCCCTCTTCGGCTCCCAACTCCCCTGTCCGGACAACGGCCTCGCCAAAGAACCCTCGCCCGCCGTCCGAGACTCCCTCGTCTCCCTCTGCGGTGACCGCTGGGCCGACACCAAAGTCTGCTGCGAGCAGGAACAGATCGAAGCCCTGCAGTCCAACCTCCAGAAGGCCCAGAATATCATCTCCGCCTGTCCCGCTTGCAAACAGAATTTCTTCGACCTCTTCTGCACTTTTACATGCTCTCCGGACCAAAGTTTGTTCGTCAACGTCACCGACACGGTGCCCAAGAATGACAAGTTCCTCGTCACCGAGCTGGATCACCTCGTCAGCGACGAGTATGGCGCGGGCTTCTACGATAGCTGCAAGGATGTCAAGTTCGGTGCCACGGGCGGCAAGGCTATGGATTTCATTGGAGGCGGCGCGAAGAATTATACCCAGCTCTTGAAGTATCTGGGCGATAAGAAGCCCTTCCTCGGTAGTCCTTTCCAGATCAACTTCCCTCGCCCGGACAGTAAGGATTTCGATGGGATGAAGACTGTGCTGGATGATCCTAAGGCTTGTAATAGTCGGGATGAGCGGTACCGATGCGCGTGCGTGGATTGCGAGGCCGCTTGTCCGAGCTTGCCGGCTGTGGAGCAGAAGAAGGAGTGTCATGTTGGGCTGCTGCCTTGTCTCAGCTTCGGAGTGATCGTCGTCTACGCCATCTTCGTCACTTTGCTGGTTTTGGCGGTCAGCGGTCATGTCGCCGCTGCTAAACACAGGAAGAGCAAGAACGAGCGTCTGCAATTGTTGCAGGATACTGTCCCTGAGGATGAGGAAGATGAGGGCGCTGCTATCACCCGAAGTGGCTTTGTCGAGCGTCCGACTAAGCAGTATTTCTTGAACACTTACTTCGATCGCGCTTTCAGTGGGCTTGCTCGCACATGTGCGAATTTCCCCGCCATTACGATCGGGTCTTCGATCGTAGTTGTCGGTCTACTGAGCCTTGGCTGGCTACGCTTTGCCGTCGAGACGGATCCCGTCAAGCTCTGGGTCGCACCCGACTCTGACGCGGCGCAGGAGAAGAACTTCTTCGACACGAACTTTGGCCCTTTCTTCCGTGCCGAGCAAGCTTTCCTCGTGAACGACACGAACCCGAATGGTGAAGCGGGACCTGTGTTGAGCTACGAGACGCTACGTTGGTGGTTCGATGTTGAAGATCGCGTTGCAAAGATCAAGACGCCGGAGCATGGATACTCTTTTGATGATGTGTGCTACCAGCCTACAGGAGAGGCGTGCGTGATCCAAAGTGTGTCGCAGTACTTCCAAGGCGACTTTGATATGCTTGAGCCGGATGATTGGGCGGATCAGATCCAGGACTGCGTCGACACGCCCGTGAACTGCCTCCCGGCTTTTGGTCAACCTCTCGTTATTGAGAGATTACTGGGCGGATACAACTACAGCACCGAGCCGATCACGAAGGCGCAAGCACTTGTCACAACTTGGGTTGTGAGCAATCACAACCCTGGCGACCCTGAACTGGAGAAGGCCGAGGAGTTTGAGGAGAGCTTGAAGAATCTCCTTCTCGATGTGCAAGAAGAAGCTAAAGAGCGTGGCTTGAGGCTTTCGTTCAACACGGAGATCAGCCTCGAGCAGGAACTGAACAAGAATACCAACACCGACGCGAAGATTGTCGTCGTCAGCTACATCGTCATGTTCTTCTATGCTTCCCTCGCTCTGGGCAGCACGACCGTCACTACGAGTATGGTTCTAAGAAACCCGGCTGCGGCCCTCGTGCAGAGCAAATTCCTTCTCGGCATCGTGGGCATCCTGATCGTGCTCATGTCCGTCGCGGCATCGGTCGGTCTATTCGCGGCTACCGGCGTCAAGGCTACCCTGATCATTGCAGAGGTCATACCTTTCTTGGTCTTGGCCGTCGGCGTGGACAATATCTTCCTTATCGTTCACGAGTTCGAACGTGTCAATATCAGCCACGCTGATGAGCCAGTCTCTGAACGGGTCGCGAGGGCTTTGGGTCGTATGGGTCCTTCGATCCTGCTTTCGGCTACTACTGAGACGGTGGCGTTCGCGCTGGGCGCTGCTGTGGGGATGCCTGCGGTTAGGAACTTCGCCGCCTACGCCGCCGGAGCGGTTTTCATCAATGCTGTCCTTCAGGTTACGATGTTCGTGTCTGTCTTAGCGCTTAACCAGGAGCGAGTGGAGGCAGGTCGCGCCGACTGCATTCCTTGTCTTCAGGTGAAGGGTGGTACTGATTCGGCTATGCCACATGGATACGGTGGCGCGCCTTTCTCTGGCATGGATGAAGAAGGCTGGCTGAGTCGCTTTATCCGGAAGCACTATGCCCCGACCATTCTGGAGAACAAGATGCGAGTCTTCATCATGACCATTTTCCTGGGATTCTTTGCCGCTGGTATAGCATTGTTGCCGGAAGTACCACTGGGTCTGGATCAGAGAATTGCTATCCCAAGCGATAGCTACCTGATCAACTACTTCAACGATCTATATGATTACTTCGGTGCGGGACCGCCTGTGTACTTTGTTACGAAGGGCGTGAACGCTACGCAGAGAGTTCATCAGCAGGAACTTTGTGGGAGATTCAGTACGTGTAAAGAGTTCAGCTTGGCGAATGTGCTTGAGCAGGAGCGAAAGCGGCCAGAGATTAGTTATATCAGCGATGCAACGGCAAGCTGGATCGATGACTACTTTGGCTGGCTGAATCCGGACTTGGACAGCTGCTGCGTTGACGAAGATGGCAGTACTTGCTTTGCGGACAGAGACCCGGCCTGGAATGTAAGCATGTATGGCATGCCGGAGGGCCAGGAGTTTGTGGACTACATGGTCAGATGGCTAGAGAGCCCCACTACTGCTGAGTGTCCCCTGGCAGGTCAGGCTCCCTATGGCGATGCTGTGGTCGTGAATCGCAATAAGACGTCTACACCTGCGACTCATTTCAGAACCGCGCACACGCCGCTCCGGAGCCAGGACGATTTCATCCAAGCATACGCTGCAGCGAGACGGGTTGCTAAAGGTATCAACGCCGAGAACCCGGGTCTGGAAGTTTTCCCATACAGCAAGTTCTACATCTTCTTCGACCAGTACGCCACCATTGTCAAGCTATCCACCGCTCTGGTCGGCGCAGCCCTAGCCTTCATCCTCCTCATCAGCAGCACGCTGCTCGGCTCCCTAGCGACCGGGCTCGTCGTCACCGTCACCGTAGCCATGATCGTCGTCGACATCGTCGGCACCATGGCCCTCGCCGGCGTGTCCCTCAACGCCGTCAGCCTCGTCAACATCGTCATCTGCGTCGGCATCGGCGTCGAGTTCTGCGCCCACATCGCCCGCGCCTTCACCCTCCCCGCCCCTTCCATCCTCGACCGCGCCTCCCCCGCCAAATCCGCCCTCAACGCCGACCGCTCCGCCCGTGCCTTCGCCGCCCTCGTCAACGTCGGCGCCTCCGTCTTCTCCGGCATCACCGTCACCAAACTCCTCGGCGTCTTCGTCTTGGCTTTTACGCGGAGCAAGATCTTCGAAATCTACTACTTCCGTGTCTGGCTTGCCCTTGTCCTCTGGGCCGCTCTGCACGCTTTGGTCTTCTTGCCTGTCGCCCTGAGCTTTTTCGGTGGCAGGGGTTATGTGGATCCTGAGGGCGATGGTGGGCTCGAGCAGGATTTGGCGAGTAGACGATATAGGGCGCTTTTGCCCGAGGATGATTATGATAGTGATGATTATTAGCGGGCCTTCTGGGTCTGATTTCCTCGAAAGGATTCCGTTGGCGTGTTTGAGACCAGTGGGATTTTCTTAGAGTCTTGTAGTAATCATTTGGTAGCGTTCCTATGCATATGGATATAAATGTCAACATGACTTTCAAGCGTCAGATAGGCGCGCTCTTGGATTTTCCAGCTGCACGGGAAAATGTTCTTCTCTCAGATTCTTGGAATGAAGAAGAAGGGGATTCAGATTGAAAAGGTGATAACGAGAGAATGAAAAGGGGGGGGGGGGGGGGGGGGGGGAGTAGTAAGGAAGAGGCTGTGTCATGAAAAGATGCTTCTACGTCTGCCCTATACGTGACGAGGTAGAACCGTATAGTCTGTACTACTGGTTCCATTAATGGTATAGGACATTCTATTGATCATCAAGAAACATCCCAACCCTTCTCTTTACCGTTCATTACAATATCAGGAGCATATGGGTAAGCATACATTTCTTAAGGCATGTCGGGGAAGCTGAAGATAGCACAAGCAGCAGCAGCACCTGCATATCCAGCTGTAGATATGCTGGGGCGGTCGAGGTAGCGCCATTTTCTTTTTTGTAGAAAACCCCGGGCTTACATTCGGCCGGATTCTTGGGGAGTCAGTCGGTCAGAACAGCGCGATGTGGGTTGCTATGGAAAACCATACTACATCGTGTGTGGATATCGCCTTTGTTCGAGTAGTCTGCGGAGGTGGTCGAGATGGGGCGATTGCTTTAGTGTAGAACAATAGACAGACATGTTCGCGGCTGTCGTATTGCCATAGCGGTGGATTATCATAGACAACCGTTGCAATTCGCACTCGTCCATCTGGCACGGGTCATCCGGGTAAGCAGTGGACTTGCAATGATATACACACAACTTTGAGGAGTCAATTCTAGGGATGAACATCTGTGACTTGTAACCGAGTGTGGAGAGACATCATATGGAGGTGTATCTTTGGTCAAGGTTTGTTACAGTATTACTATTTTGTCTACGAGAGGCATTACTTTCAGTGTCCCATCACACCATCCTCAGCAATCAAGCCGAACACACTTCTTAAAGCATGCCGAGGAAGCTGAAGACACCCAGAAGACCGCTGGCGAAGCCACCAATGGCCTGGGGAGCTGCCGCACCAGTGTAGATGGCGGTGGAGGCCGACGAAGTGCCTGCAGCTACACCAGTGCCGCCGGCGGCGCCAGCTGTGCCGTTACCGCCTGCAGCCGCGCCGCCGCCCATCATGCTACCGGTTGCCTGAGCAGCGCCCATACCCGGGGTGGTAGCGCCGTATGCGCCGCCTCCCATGCCGCCAGTTGGCTGAGCAGCGCCCATGCCGTTACCCGTTGTCATTGCGCCAGCGCCAGCGCCTCCAGCAGTAGCGGTCGCGGACATCATCGAGCCAGCTCCGGAAGTGGAGGGGAGCAGAGGACCGAAAGAAATGGATGCGCCGCACGGTGGGGCTGGCGCGCTCACGCAGCCCTCTGGGATGTAGTCGCCAAGGTATCCAACGCCCATGCCCGAAGACAGGATCTGATCCGGGGTGAAGGCGGGAGTGAGGGACTCGGAATCCGCGCTGAAGGGTACAGCCTGCGTGTAGGTGTGCAGGAAGGAGCCGTGGATGCCGTGCTCGGCGGACATGCGCGCCATCAGGTTCGCGACGGCTGGGTGGTAGACGTAGTCGGCGCCGCCGATGAAGGCACCGCAGAGGGTGGCCTCGACCTGAGTCGCGCTCATGATAGCAGCGGTGACGTTGGGCAGGCCGGGCGGCAGGTTGTAGTCGCAGGATGGCATGCTAGCGCCGACGACCTCGCCGAGCTGCTGGATAGCCTCGAGGCCGAGCTGAGCCTGCTGCTTGAGGCCGGCGAAGTTGGCGGCGGCGTTGGCGGCCATGGTGTCGCCGTTCATGCCCTCCTGCTGGGCATTCGGAAGGGAAGAGAAAGCATCAGCGGTAAAGTCGTAGGAGTTGTACCACTTGACCAGCAGGTTCTGGATGGCGTAGGCGTAGGTGAGGGTCTGCGCGTCGGCCGAAGTAGGCTGGATCATGTTGTTGTTGCAGACATAGCCGTTAGAGCACTGACCGGAGGCCATGGAGGAGTTGGCCGTGTACATGGGGGAAGCGCTCTTGCTCCAGCTGGTCGGGCTCGGGTCCTCGTTGTCATAGTCCTGGGCGTGGACGGCAACGGCCGCCATGCCGGTAAGGGCTGCAGTACGGGCGAAGTGCATGATGATGTGAGAAGCGACTGTGATACGAGAAGCGACTGGAATGGATAAAGCGATGCAAATCTGCAAAACAGGCGGACGGCGAGAGAGCAACTCTTGTACCTACCTCTTCCCGCCTCCAACACCATGGGGGAACCCCACTTCATTATTGACTATGACAACATGGCCGAGCCAAGTCGACCGTTTCCATCCAGGCAGAATGTCACGGGCGAAAAAGCTTCGCGGAGAAGCGTATGACCAGGCGCAGCCAGAGGAGTCGAAGAGAGGCACAGGAAGCCAGCGATGCTCCGTCCAAAGGTAAATGTTGTCATTGCCCGCGCTCTCCCTCGGTCCATGCGGCTCCAGCGGGTCCAATTTGAGTTTTGCGACTGTCAACTAGCGTGCGGGTTGGAAAAGTGTGGGGAATCCATGATGATCGAATGGGCTTTAAATTCCAATTCCTTCTTCCCTCTGGGTTGTGCGGGTGTACTCTTCCGATTGCCGTGACAAGTTCATCGTCTTCTTCTGTCAGAAGCTTTCTCTTTCTTGGCCCATGCTGAGCTTTGCGCTTCTTTCTGATTTCATTGAGGTTGGGTGTGGATCCAAGGCCTTTTTCTTGTTGGCAATGGCATGAAAACCTCGCGTCCAATTGAGAAGTACATAGTAATTCTGCCGGTGTGACGTCCAAGCGGTGAATGTTAAGTTGTCGGGACCGACGGGACCGATAGACCGGACCAAATGGACGAAGGAGTAAGAGGAATGGTCGTGCACCGACCAGCTAGAAACTCGTCCAACCAGGCCGACATCCGAGTGAATTTGTGATGCACTCGCTGTCTGATTTGTGTCCGACGAACGAGTCGTGGTTGGTATATCATTATCAAACCATTTCGTTTGGTGTGTGATGGTCCGTTCGATTGAGGATGGTCCGTTCTCATCGCTTCAGTGGATCGATCGAATTGAGAGAATTATTTCGCAGCGCTCATTTGAACGGTAGGTCACTACTGAACGCGGCTTGATCTTTGTGGCGGAGTTCAGTCCGAGAATTAATCACGGGTCGACATAGCGCGCTGGAGGAGATGGCGAAGCCTTGCGTGGTCGACTACTGCTTTGCTTTTTCATTCCTTAGTTTACACTCCCCTGTTATCGCTCCCTTTCGCTTTAATAGTGACATGCTGGCTTTTCCGAACGAACTGCTAGACGAGATGGTCAATGGACAGACCTGCAATTCTTCTTGTGAGATGAGACTAACGCCCTCAGTCTACTTCATAGAGAGGAGCTTATCGATTACACCGCCGAGGCTCTCCAATACTCCAATACTTCTACAATCCCCCCTTCTTCTAGGGAACCGTCACCCCAGATTCCAAATATATACTTAGTTCCGCTCAAAGATCATCATCTACACTAAATCATTATGTAAAACATTCGGCCACCGCTGTCCCTCCGGCAGACTCTGATACGGCTGCGCCGAGAAATCATCCCCTACTTCCATCGGCATGCTTGCGAAGTCGCTCATGATGTTTTCCCAGTCGAGCCAGGAATTCGCGTCGCCTGCTGCGGGTGGAGCCAGTGTCGTGAGCGGGTCGTTGGCAAGATTGAAGTCGTTTGATGAGGTCATGGCGTTGAAGTCCATGGGTGAGGTGATCATCATCGGATCCAGCGGTGCTGGATTCTCTGGGAATGGCGGAAGAGAGTTCTGGAAGGGTGGAGGGTTGTAAAAAGGCGGGAGAGATGAGCTATTGAGGTCTGCTGAAGAGGGTTGAGTCTGCTTCTCCACGGGCTGGGGACTTCGTTGTCCAGCATCGCGGAACGAGCGGGCTTTCTTATAGAGCTTTTCGATCGGTCGCCAGAGCATCCCGTTCCGCGTGTCGGCTACGTGCATGCTATGCCGCGTGTACGACTTATCCACGACGGACCAGGCTTCTGCGGCCAGTGGTGCGCCTCGGATGGAGCAGAGACCGGCTAAAGCGACGGCGAGTGGGTGCCATTGAACCCATACGAGCCACCTCCACCTTTCCGCCTCGGGATCTTCGTAGATCTTTTCGTTCTCCCGGAGAGCATCTACGGCGATGCGGAGGACGTAAGGACTATCTATCCGCGGTGGTACGCTCGAAACATGCCGCTGCATAGGCCGCACGGCTCGGAGTACCATGCCAGCGGACATGGATTTGGCTATTGCTGATATAAGACGATGGAAAGGTATTGACATGTCGCAGTGTTGGACGTATTTCTCGTGGACTTGCTTGCCGAAGCTTTGGGCGATCTCCAGTCTTAGCTGCCATGTGTCTCCGGAAGGTTTGATTTCTGGCGTATTGAGGCGCTGTGTGACACCAGTGGCCTCCGATGCTAGCAAGGCGAATGCCATATCGGTGAGTTTGTTCTCGTGATGCGGTATAGCAGTGGAAGTCTCGTCGAACTCGGAATCATTCACGTTGTTTGGGCGAGGCGTGGTATGACTGTCGCCTGTGATGATGGGTTCGGTGGCTCTGTCCATGGCAGTGAAAATGTCTAGAAAGCGAATGGCATACCATGCTCGTCGTCGCAGCTCTGTCTCGAAAGGTGACCGACCGGGCACCTCGTGGTGCAAATCCATCGCTCGAGCTATGCGGACTACTAGAGCTGTCATGGTCCATGCTCTCCTTGAGACATCCGATATTCGTGAAGCGATCTATGATAAGTCAGCGATAGCGTGAGATGATGGCGATGGGATGCAACGCACCAGTGTTGTTACGAAGGCTTGCAATACAGCAAGGTCTGAAGTGTTCATGACGTCCGCCTGAGCCAGCAAAACGTCTACTATTCGCCGATACTGCTGCATCAAAGTCGCCCTCGTCTGATGAAACCTGACCTGACATTCATTGTCGCTGATGGTGTTGACAGCTGAGAACCACAGAGATGCCTTCACTGCTCGATTGGGTAGCGAGCTTGGATCCTGACCAAGGTACGGCATCCCTCTCTCTACGAATCTTCGCAGAGTGGGAATGTGGAAGACTTTGAACATTGGTGCGACATTCTCGATGAATGTTCCATAAAGTATCGCCTGCATTTGCGGTGAGGGCTCCTCTAGTGCTCCCGGCATGACATAGATGGATGTGGGTGGACAGATGATGAAGTCGTACTCGTTGGCTGAAGGTGCCGCATTCAGACCGTTGCTGGAGGTCGTGGGCGAGGTCGGCTCAGGCTCGTCATCGCCCTGGTCCTCTTCCAGTGCATCCCTAAGCGCCTGAACTTCTGTAGTGAGTGAGGACCAGAATGTGCTCCCCATATATTTGCCGACGGTTGGTGAAGCCACGTTGTCTCGATCGCTTGGAGCTTGCTGGGGTATGCTGGATGTTTCACCAGCAGGAGTGTAGTCATCGGCCCCAGGGCTTCCGCTGGCCATTCCCACCTCACCACTCAAGCTTTCGACCAGACCCTCGAGTTTGCTGATGCGACTGCGTAGCTCCGAGTCCACTGCGCGTTTCCCTACATGTCGTGTCCGTGGTTTCCGCGTGCTGGGGACGCATTGCAGAGAAGAGCGAGTGCACTGGCCGCAAGGGAAAGATCGGTCACACTTGATCTTCTTGCGCTGACATGCTTGGCAAGCCAGGCGTATGTGTTGATGGTCTTCCGACCCAGATGGCGTATGGCCTACTGATGTGGCCATGTTCGCTCTAGTCTACGCGCGTTCCTTCCTGTCCTGGTACTAAGTCTAGACAGGCCTGATTGGACACTTTCAACTTCTGGCCGCGCTTGGTGGTGATGGATTCCTTTCTGGCCAGACGGAATGGTGGAGTACCTACTGGAAATGATATTGAGTCATTTTACGACGGCAGGATCAAACCTCTAAAGTGTAATATGATTATAAAACCAAAGGATGCGAGTAGTGGCGATCTTGGGCAAAGCGACCGGCATCGGCATCTTCAGGCCTGATAACACCGACGGCCGTTTTGCCTCAGGCACGACATGGCCGCTCCAGCTGCAGCTCGTCAACAATGGCGTTTTGATGAATAGCAGGGATGGAACAATGAGAGAAGGTGGCACATTGGACTTTTGTTGGCTATTTCGGATTCTCCATGTCTATGAGATCAACTACTAGTACATACACAAGTACCTCGTATAGTGCTACCTACCTACCTTAGCCTAGGTCTACCGGTACCCAAGGAGTAGGTAGACACTGTAGTCTCAGAATGGCCGAGGCAATCGCGACCAAGAAGCGCAACTTCTACAAGTCCCTCGACGCCTTCAACAACCCCAATGCCTCTTCCACCAGCGTCGCCACCGAACCCGCGGCCAAGCGCCCGAGACGAAACCTTTCCACCGCTTCTGTCGCTTCCCGCCATACCACGGCGACTCCCAACAACTCTACCACGTCCGGGAAGCCCAACCAGTCACCGAAGCCGCCGCCGGCCTTTTCCCCTTGGTCTCAAGACACCTTCCTGGCAAGACTCCGGACGTTCAGCAGAGTCAGTCTATGGCATCCCAAACCCCAATCCATTAGCGAAGTCAAGTGGGCGAAGCGGGGTTGGTCATGCGTTGATGTCAATACCGTGGCCTGCAAAGGCTGCTGCGGGAAGCGAGTAGTGGTCAGCTTGGATTTTGCAAAGACCGAGGGCGTCCACCGAGGTGAAGGTGTCAAGGGCGATGATGACGATGATGCGCAAGCGGATACGGAGCAAGATGAGGATGAACTAGAGACCGCCTTGGCTTTAAAGTATCAAGCGCTCATCGTCGACGGTCACTCAGATTCCTGCCCATGGAGAAGGACCGGCTGTCCAGACGACATCTACCGCCTTCAAGTCATCAGAGCCGCATCTTGGCAACCCGAGCTTCGTAGACGTTACCAGTCGCTACACCAAATCAGCGACGCGATCCGGGACGTTACTCTTCGAGGATTGCCTCAGGATAAGCAAAGCCTCATACCAACCGACCAGCTCCTTGCCGACCTACCGGCTGATGTCCTCGGTCCGCCTGGCGAAGAACAGCCAGCACCGGAGGACTCTCTGAAAGCTCTCGAGATCGCAATGCATGGATGGACAGGATCGGAAGATTCCGGAAACGAATTACTGCACTGCGATGCTTGCTTCCAGCGAATCGGCCTTTGGATGTATCAACCGGGGTACAAGCCCGCCCGATCCAGCTCCGATGACGATGACCAAACAGCAACGGTCGTGGACTTGGTGGAGCTACATCGAGAGCACTGTCCCTGGCGCAACCCCGACAGCCAGTGTGCGCTCGGAACACTCAAGGGCCTCAACGCCTGCCGGGTCCTACAAACGTGCGTCTCGGCGTTCGTGAAGGACGAGAGACGCAGAGAAGAAAGACAGCGTCGGAACGTACATCAGCCTGACAAGAACGAAGATGAAGGAGACCACGAGAGCGCACTGCCGTCGCCAGCACCCTCCCGAGACGAAATCGAAAAGCAAGATAAGGAGCGCGAGTCCCGACTAAAACGTCTCAAAAGCCTTTTCACCATCAAGCGGAAGAGCACCGTGGTCGCTCCGCCGAATTCGAAACCCTCGCTCGTAGGTAAGAGACCTGCTACGCGGGGATGAGATTTTTCTTCAGCTCTTGGAGAGCAGATCTTTATGATTTGATTGGATAATGTATTGAATTTTCAGCGTTGATACCAGATTAGCGACGGCCAAGATTATATTGCTTTTCCATACCTTGTCTTCTTCCTTCAGCTTCAAAATTCCTCTACGGACATATTTATGCAAGTCGGATGTGGAAAAAAGTCCTGTGTAGCTATGGCTACACTCGGAAAATTACTGGTAATCATGACATGACTTACAGGCCTGACATAGCGCCGCTTGCTGAGAGCTGAGGAAATAAGGCAGCTTCTCTGCCCAATGGAGTCAGACATCGGTACGCTGCTAAATCCGAGGAACAAGAAGATGATACAATGTCAAATCCAGCCTCACAAACGGCTCTGCACCCTTATGCCCTGCCCCGGATCATCGCCAATCTTCAACACGACCCTCCCAGCTATCTCGCCCTGCTCCATCTCCTCATACACCGCAGGTAGATCCTCGAATGGCCGAACGTATACTTTCGGTTTCACCAGTCCCTCCGTGACCTGCTTCACCGCATCTAAGCATTCTTTCAGGTTCCCAACAAGGTTCCCGTGGATCTTGATCCCTTTGATCACGATCTCCGCCACAATGGTCTCGATCCGGCCTCCTCCTGGTGGGATGCCGATGCAGCAGAGCGTGCCGCCGACGCGGAGCATGGAAGCTGCTTGCGCGAAGGCGGCGGAGGATCCTGCGCAGACGATTACGCTGTGTGCCCCGCCCTGAGTTAGTCGGTGGACTTGTGGGATGAGATCTGATGCCGTCTTGCGGAAGTCGAGGAATGTTGCTCCAAATGATTCTGCTAGATTCTTCTTCTCTTCTCCCGTGTCTACCCCAATGACTTTGGCGCCACTGTTTCGCGCGTATTGTACCGCGTACTGACCTACCGAGCCTGGTTAGATTTGTCTGAATATACCCAGCAAGCCGGAACAGAACTTACCAAGCCCACCCCCAGCACCAACAACAACAACCCAGTCCCCAACCTTAACATCAGCATTCAGAACAGCTTTATACGCCGTCAGCCCCGCACATAGCGTCGGCGCCGCCAGTACGGGATCCGTCTCCGCAGGCAACAAAGTCAAGTATCCCGCATCAAGAACTATATACTCCTGGAACGCCCCGTCCTCATGATGGAGATGATTCGTCGGTTTCCAACCTCCGACTCCCTGACAATACTGCTCCTTCCCTGAGAGACAGTACTCGCACCGTCGACACACCCGCGCCGCGAACCGGATCCCGACTAAGGCACCTATATAAATCGAAGGATCCCGTTCGGGGAGTCCCGGTCCGAGTTTCACGATCCTTCCTACGCCTTCGTGGCCCCCGATGTGGGGGAGTTTGATTTTCGTGATCGGTTTGCCGTCGATGCCCGCCGCGGTGCCGTTTTTCGTGTGTAGGTCGCTTTGGCATACCCCTGTGTAGAGGACTTTGGCGAGGATTTCGTCCGGGCCGGGTGAGGGTACGGGCCAGTCATGGACGGATTCGAGGGGTCCGCCGAGGTGGCGGACGAGGGCCGCGGTTTGTTTGGTGGGGATTGCGAGGGTGGGCATTGGGGATGTGGGATTGAATAGTAAGAGCGTGTTGAGGTGGGAAAGGGGGGAAGTTGGGGAGTTGGGAAGTTGGGGTTCTTTTTCTTTTTATTGCTTGAATATGTTACAGCTCTGGGGAGGGGAGTCAGAACAAGGGATGGTGCCAGCGATTGAGGTTCATCGAAAGCCGGTGAGCTTCGAAAGATCAGATCTATGAGTCTGAGTAGCGTCCTACGAGCGGGTGAAGCAAAAGATACTAATCCAGACAACCCCGCTGGATGGTGAGGGGGTCAGTAGAAGTACATGCGGGCAAGCTCCCGTCTGCTGAGTGATTCTTCATTTGGGCCTGGGCCGGCTGACTGATGGTTGCTGAGGCAGCATCACGTTGTATTACGTAACTTTCGAATATGTGGGATCAGCTGGTTGATGTTTAGTGACACAGCGTGCTCGACTGCGGAGTTCGCGTAGGTATTGAAGCCTCGATCGGAGTCCTCTGCGTGTACGGTGCATCGAGTGGGAGAGGTGGCGAAGTCTTTCATTGAGCACCGACTGGCATTGATCTTTCAAATCGTTCAATATACACAAGTGTTGATGACATCTTGCTTCTCTTTTCCATCCTGGTTGACCTACTCCCGGTTGCAATGTCTAGATGTGTCTGGTCCAATGGTTCAGGACGCACTGCCTCAGCGCTGTGGCTGTCTCTTACCTACTCTCAACACTGCGTTTCCAAAGGGCATAGTCTGTCTGCGTCAAATTGACTGTTGTTCATTGGGAAATCAATGCATAAGGAATCCCCATCAATTGTTGCATCGTTCGGTGGTCAAGGAGGAAGCAGAGGTCGAGGAGGGGCGAGAACGTGCACGGCCCAGGAACGAATGCGCTGGCGGGAAATTGTCGGGTCCATGTCAATAATAGTGGAAGCTCCACGCAGCATGACGACCTGAAATACTGCCCGGATCGTTTCAGGGTGACTCTCACGTACACTTCCAATTACAACGACCTCGACCGATTGTATCCGCCTCAGGTTGTCTCCTGCACTCAAGGTATCTGGCAGTCGACCCAGCCACGTGACAAAGGGACTGGCCACACCTCATCCGGATTCCGGCACCCATTGACTATTGTCACCCTACTCGACTCACTCCCAAATCGAGACAATTAATAATCACCATGTCCCTTCGACGCCCGCCGGCGGCAGAGACGGCCGAACGCAATCGAGCTGCGCTGAAGGCACTGGTGAAACTCGAGTCCAACAAGTCTTGCGCCGACTGTAAGCGCAACAAGCATCCGCGATGGGCGTCATGGAACCTAGGAGTCTTTATCTGCATCCGGTGCTCCGGCATCCACCGTAGCATGGGCGTACACATTAGTAGAGTCAAGAGTGTGGATTTGGATTCGTGGACAGAAGAACAGCTGAGCTCGATGATCAAATGGGGCAACAAACGGGCAAATAGGTACTGGGAGAGCAAGCTGGCAGAAGGCCATGTGCCGAACGAGTCAAAGATTGAGAACTTCATTCGCACCAAGTACGACAGCAGGCGGTGGGTTATGGATGGACCTATGCCTGACCCGAGCACATTGGATGCGGGAGAGGACGACGATGTCCCTCTGAAGGTGGTGCAGGAGCGGGCAAGAGCAACCAGCGGAGCAAACCAGAGGCAAGCTAGTGCGCCCAGCACTGGTGGTCTGCCACAACCTCCACGGGCTAAGCCGCAGGAGGTGGACCTCTTTGGGGACATGAATGAGCCCGCGCCGGCAAGACCGAGCACCACGGAGCCCGCCACAAGCAGAGCACCACCACCGCCGAAGGCACCCGCCGCGGCTCCCAAGCAGACGAAGCCTGGTGAGAGTCTCCTCGGCCTAGACTTCTTTGGTGGCACCCAGTCAGCACCGCCGGCGAGACCATCAAGCACTGGGCCGAACACGGGAGGCGCACCCGGCCGGTCAGATCTTAAGCAGTCTATCTTGTCCCTGTATGCATCAAAGCCGACTCCACCACCCCAGCAGCCCGCGGCTTCCAATGTCAACGCTTTCG
This sequence comes from Hortaea sp. C3G1500-4, assembly GCA_022701445.1. Taxonomy (NCBI): domain Eukaryota; kingdom Fungi; phylum Ascomycota; class Dothideomycetes; order Mycosphaerellales; family Teratosphaeriaceae; genus Hortaea; species Hortaea sp. C3G1500-4. The sequence goes on from JAJVDI010000015.1 coordinate 799,859, forward strand.
GCGGTATGCAGTCTCCGCCACCCGTCTCTTCGCCTTCGCAGTCAAATGCGCAAGCGCTCGGTGGCTTAGGAGATGCCTTTGGCTCTCTGTCATTCTCGTCTGCCCCGCAGCAGCAAGCCAAACCCGAACCCTTCTCTGGACTTACATCGCCAACCGGCCACTCGCGAGCGCCATCAATGAACAAGTCTTCATTAAGCGGCGGCAGCTTTTTCGATATGAAACCTACGCCACCGCCAAAAAACACACCGCCGCCTCCGCAGCCAACTTCAACTGCTCGTAAGGAGAGCTTCGGCGCGGACTTTGGTGATTTTTCATCAGCAATGCCATCTCCCGCACCAATGTCAGCGAAGAGTCCTCCGCCCCCGGCAAGCAGCGGGATGGGCGACCTCTTTGACCTGGCTTCTCCAACATCATCGGCCCCTCCACCGAAACCAGCTCCAGCCCCAGCACCGGTCGCCGCAAAGTCACCGCCACCGATTCAGGCAAGCAACTACGCTCAAAACTCTGCTTTCAATCTGTCGCAGCCGCCGCCATCATCCCCTCCAAAGCCAGCCCCTGCACCGCAAGCCTCGGCCATTCCCGGTTTCGGTAGCCTCAACAACATGGACGCATGGGGCTCGAACAACGCTTGGGCATCCCCGGAACCAGAGCCAGCTACTACTCAGCCTCCTATGCCTGCTCAGACAAGCCCTAGCAGCACCTTCAAGTCTCCAGTCACCCCCGCAGCAGCATCGAAGATGGAATCACCATTCGACTCTGGATGGGGCGATCCGGAACCAGTGGCTCCAGCTCAGCCTGCCACCACGACGAGCGGTGCCGATGGTTGGAACGTGCAGCAAGACGAGGAGTTCGGAGGCTGGAGTCACGCGAGCCCTGTGGCTACTACCTCTGGGCCGAAGCAGGGTGGTCTTGGCGGAAATGCTGACGATCTGTTTGGGAATGTTTGGCAGTAGATGTTTGGAGTGAGCAGTGAGAGTCGCATTGATCGATGGGTGTTTTCGAAGATATCTGGATGATGTAGCGTAGCATAGCGGGGTGAAATACTACTTCAATCTTTTCGTCCTCGTGTCTCGTCTCTCCCAACTGAGCTAAGCACGGGCCAACATGTCCGAGCGTCATCGCGTCTTCACTTCCTGTCGCGCTTCTGTGATCTGTCCCCCTTATTTCCTTCCCTTGTACTCCCTAAATAATAATAACATTCACACTCATTTGTCCATGTCATGCTCACACGTCTCATAATACGAACTCGTGTCCCACGCGTACAGAGCCGATGGCGTTCACTAAGACGATGTCGCCTCTTCTCAACCCATTCAACGGAGACAGTCGAAATCGCCTGCGGTAGCAGCGGTACCTTTTCCCTTGAGTAGGCCCTATTCTCTCCCGTCGTTGTTCTCTATCATCATGTCCAGCCACTGAAGGTAAGTCAAGCATCCACCATCCCATCTCCACGTCATCGCCACCGCCTCCCAGCGCTCCCCCCTCGGTGCTCATTCATTTACCCCGTGGCCCTTTGCTCCCGAATCCCGACCACGAATCTTCTCTCCTTTCCACTCTTAAGGCCGGACTGCCTGTCACGACGGTGGTCCAGCTGAATTATCGCCTGGGTGGCGAGCATCTTTATCCCCAGCATATCCACGATGCCCTGGCAGGCTACGATTGGATCAAAACACATCTCCTCCCTAGACGTGGGATACTGCACGCAGGTCGCGCCGATCACGTCGGTAGGATCGCTGTCTCTGGTGAGCTTATCGGCGGCGGGCTCGCGGCCATGCTGGCTGTGACCGAATGTCGTATCGGCGAAGCCGGCGTGGTCGCTGCGGCGCTGAATAATCCTATTGTCGACTGGGTCGGGATTGACGATGGGAAGGAACCGCATCCTGCTTCCGAAGAGATGAAAGATCTTTTATTAACGGCGAGGAACAAACTCTTCAAGCGTCCTGGTCACTACTTTGACAGCTTTGCTTCGCCTGTGCTCTTTTTCCGCTCGCCTGGCAAAGATGTCCCGAAGTTCTCCGCCAGCGGTCCCCTAGATGATCTGGAATATCTGGCTTATCTGGAACGGGAGGACTTTTTCCGGCAACAGCTCGCTTTGAGCGCTATCCCGAACCGACTCAAAGACGCTGAAACACAAGAAGTAGAGGACGACTCGGACGGGGGCAAGATAAAGTCTCCCAGAAAAACCTCAAAACGCTACCCTAGCCCCTCGCTCGGTCTGAAATTACCTCCCTTCCATGTCTCCTCCGGCTCCCTCTCCCCGCTCTCTGGGCAGGCAGATGAACTGGCGCAGCTTCTTCGCAAAAGCTTTCTCCGGACCGCGCAGACCTCGGATTTTGGTCGGAAAGTCTTGTTGCCGGAGGAAATTGGAAAGCTTAGTGATGAGGAGAGATTGGAGAGGCAGGCTCTGGTTGCTGAGGCTTACGAGATGGTTGAGTTGGTGCAAGGTGGTGAAGAGGGGCTTTGGAGGTGTGATGGGGATGGGGAGGACGGGTTGAGGGGGGCTGTGGCGTGGTTGAGGGAGAGGCTGGGGTGAGGCGTTGTGAAAACAGTGGATCTTTGCCTGGGATTTTCCGACTGGTCGCTATCTTAAGTTTCTATCGAGGTCTTCTCATCAGACTCGAGCACCTGTATGAGGCTTTCGATGCTTGCCAAGATGGATGACGGGCGGATCACCGCGACTGTGATGGGAGTAGACAAGGACTTGCACTGCAATTATGTGCTTCTTCTGTCATGGCCCAAACAATCAGCTTGCGCAGCGCCCTATGAAAGGCCAAACGCAGCATCTTTGTTGTAAGATCCGAATGCAAGCCCGTCAAGCATGTCACAGCCTGTCACTCTGAAAGACGAGTCTTCTCGACTATGAGACCAGATGCGGCCGGAACAGCACAGGCGACCAAAGGCGCGGAGAAACCACATGTTAACACTGGGCAGGGTTGCATTTTCCGAAGCTTTAAAGTCAAGATCACGAACCTCGATGACCGGCAAGACCATGCAGTAGGAGCGACGATTGCGCATTTAAAGGCCAATGCTTTGTGCGCAAGTGTTCAATGCACATATCTTTCTGGGTACCGACATGATGGATCATAAGAAGCTCCGCACTTCACTGCCGAGATTCACAAGCTGTTGAGTCGCCTCCGATGGCTAGATGCTCCCATTCCGCTTCCCGCCCATTCTGAAAGATTTAGACTGTGTGGGTGGCTAATGATTGCATTTTCTCATGTTATCAGCAGCTAAGTAAGCCAATGTGAATAAGCCTAGTCTTTCGATCCTCCTCCAAAGCAGAGAAAGGGTTTCTGTGCAATACCCATCCTTCCGGAGATGTTGGTCCCTTTGCAGTTGTGGTTTTCGAGTTTCTCACTGCTCTAGAAGCTCCAGATTCTGGTGTCCTTGTTTCTAGAAGCACCAGAACTCCATTGGGCCAAACTTCGCATGTGTTTCACCCCACAAAGATATCGCCTCAGCGATTTGTTACATCATCCGGCGCGCAGATAAGGGCTTCGCAGTTCATAGGTCCAACCGGGTCCTTGCAACAGCCCTTGGCAGATAAGGTTCTCTTTATCTCGACCACGCATGTGCGGCGCTCCAGATCTTGTAAGCCACGCCATCTGCAACAATCCTGGTCTTCGCTTAGATTATGCACTCGCGCCAAAGAAGGCAGGGTTTGCCGACCAATATAAGTCTGACAACTTCTTATCTACTGACGACAGCCAGCGACATACAGACGATTTTCGACGTTCGAACGCTTTTGTTGTCTGCTACATGTTGCGGTGGTCAGGATGGCTTTCAACAGCAATCCAGATTACGATAACGAAAAGAATCCGTCCCCAGTCTCATCGGCCGTTGAGACTCCCACTCCAGTAGCAGGCCATGTGAGCAAAGTGAGAGGCAGATGGCCGCGCTTCAGCCTGGAAGTCCATCAAGAGCCCAGCAGCTTCGCAGCATCAAAAAATGCCTCCAACGCCGACTTCGATCCTATACCGCCTTCGAAGAGGACCTGGAACTGGGGCGCATATGTCGCTTACTGGATGGCTGACGCTTGGGCCGTCTCCAACTGGGAGGTCGCTTCTTCCATGATCGCTGTCGGTCTCAGCTGGCGAATGGCCATCGGTGCTTGCGTGCTAGGCAATACAATCATGGGCATCATCATCACCATCAATGGCAGAATGGGAGCTACCCTCCACACGCCCTTTCCGGTCCTCTCTCGTATGCCGTTCGGCTACTACTTCAGCTATTTCGTTGTGCTGTCTCGCTGTGTCCTTGCCATCGTTTGGCTCGGTGTGCAGACAGCCACGGGTGGTCAGTGTATGAACGTCTTGCTTACGGCCATCTGGCCAAGCTTCGCAAACCTTCCGAATCACATCCCCGAGGACCAAGGTATTACTTCAGCGGGGATGGTGGCGTTCTTGCTCTATTTCTTGCTTCAGATCCCGTTCTTGTGTATACCCTACACTAAGGTATTTCAATCATTCGCCACCAAGCATGGATGGACTTGCTGACTTAGGTTCAGGTACAATATTTCTTTGCTTTCAAGAGCATCATTGCCCCGATATGTTTCTTGGCTATCTTTGGAGACACGCTCCACAAAGCTGGTGGCACCATATATCATAGTGAGATCATCACGAAAGGCACCACGGCACACGGCTCTGTTCTTGCGTGGGCATTCTTTTCAAGTATGTGCTCAGTTGACACTCGTAAGACAACTGTATGCTGACATTTACAGACCTAAACAGCGTGCTCGGAAACTACGCCACCTTAGGTCTGAATATTGCCGACTTCTCGAGATACGCCAACAAGACCAGCGCGCAGAATGTGCAAGCCATTGTGATCCCCTTTATTTTCACCGTTGTGGGATTGCTGGGCATCTTCACCGCTGCGGCGGCGCAGCCGGTCTACGGCGAAGCCCTCTGGAACCCTATCGACATCATTACACACTGGATGGACTCTGGATCTCACGCTGGTCGCGCTGCTGCTGCCTTCGCAGCCATCGGTCTCCTAATCGTCACTCTTGGTATCAACATTTCAGCCAACTCGATTAGCGCAGCAAATGATCTCATGGCTTTCTGTCCGAGGTATATTAATATCCGCCGTGGCCAGCTGCTCGCCGCATTCATCGGCAGCTGGGCTTTCGTCCCATGGAAGATTCTGGCTTCCGCCGCTGAGTTTTTGGCTTTCCTGAGTGGCTACACCATCTTCTTGGGTCCTATGACTTCCATCCTCATCACCGATTACTTCATCATCCGGCGAGGCAATGTCTCGGTGCCGGATATGTACAACTTTCACGGCATGTATCGATACTCGGCGAAGTTCGCGACCAACTGGCGCTCTGTGGTGGCATTCCTTGCTGGATGCATCCCGCCTCTACCTGGATTCGTTGACAACATCGCTACCGCGGGTGGCGAGGCAACTAGCATATCTCTCGGCGGACAGCATTTGTAAGTCACATCGCCGTTTTGAACTCGTATTGTGCTCACCAAAGTATATCGACATCGCTAACTTCGTCCAGATTTGCCATTGGGTATGTCTATTCTTTCATCTCTGCTGGTCTCATATACTGGCTTTTGAATCGCTTCTTCCCGCATGCAGACTCTGCAATGGATCACGCAGAGACAGGGGAGGATATCATCGCCGCGAATGATGCTCATAATGTCGATGAGCGGAGGACGAGCTACTCCGAAGGCCGCAAGCCTAATGTTTTGGTCAGAGCATTCAAAGTATGACAGAATCATTTGCAAATTGGATGCTTGATCTTGACGATAGCTGCATGGTATGAATGAATAGATCGATTTATGTTAAAAAGCATTGTGAACCCACATCAAGCACGACGTTTGTCACCTGTCCAAATGAAAATGTATTAGAAGACGAATGGAAACGGCAGATCCAAGATACAACACCCTTCCTATAACTACAGTATTACAACTTCAACCTGAAAATGAGCACGCAGAGTGTATGATCATCCCTTCATTGTTTTCCTCCACCGTCTCAGCTCAATCTTCCGGGTATCTTCCTGCTCTTTGCGCCAGCGAGCGATCAACTTGCTCCGCCGGCTAGTATCATACCGATCTTGGCTCGTACTGCTGATCACTGCTACAGACGCAATTTCAGCTTCATAGTCTGGCAGGCCTGGTTCCCATTTCGACTCATCCTGCTCAATGTCCTTCTGCGCTCCATCCGATCGCCATCGTTCTATGCGAGCCATATCGAAGCTTGCGACGTATGCTTCAATCTCCTGTGGAGTATGTCCATCATCAGACCTATCGGCAAAGTCAGACGTTTGAAGGGCAAGAGGCAGGGCTCCAGTGCGCTGAGCGTTCTTTCTTGCCCACCACCAATCCTCTTCAGCTACAGCCAATCTGCGGTTCAATCGGTTGCGCTCCAGAAAGTACTCGCCATCGAAGAGGGTCTTTGTACCGCGAAGTCTCCCAGCCTCAACTTCGTTTTGAAAGATTTCGTACCTTTTCTCGTAAGTCTCTCGTACGTTACGGAAATCTTTCGATGCTTGTGAAAAAGCCCGCTTGGCTTCTGTGAGATCACGACTACTCTCGTTCTGCAGTACGGCCAGTAGGTTTTCTGGGGACCCGTGTTGCACATCGCCATGAGACGTCTGGTTGTGGCGACGGCTATTGGAACCTTCACTGTTCTGCCGGGAGGTCGATCGCCGCTTGCTTGCTTTGCTAACAATTTGTCGGGCTGCCATGTGGTCACTACGGTGCTCTTCTCGCTGCGCAGTGAGCAGACCGGCAGATACCAATTGGGTGTCAGCGGCTTTCATCAACCGCTCACCAACGACATCACTCCGAGCCACGAGGTCGGCGAGTTCATCCCGCAATGACTTTTGCCGAGCGTGGTGCTCATTGATGCTCTTGACCGTCTTTCGAATCTCACTCTGATGAAGCTCTAGCTCCTCCTTTGCGGAAGTCTCTCTAGCGAGCTCGAGTATCCTCTTCGTACGTTCCGTTAGCAGCTCCGAGAATCTTGCATAAACTTTCTCAAGCTGCGACTCGACCTGTTCCAGCTCTGTCTCAACGCTCTGAATAGATTTTTGACAGCTCTGCAGAAACCTTAATTGCATAAGCCAATCTGTCGAAAGCATCGTGAGTTCATCTTTGCCCGCAAGATCTACGCAGTAACGATCAGCAAGCCCTCGAAGAGTGGTTCGCAAATGGCCATTGCTAGACCCTGTTAACGTTTCCTCTTCCTTGAAATCCTCCATACTTGGACGATTTACCTCATCATTTGTAGGAGGAGGCTGAAAGTGCGCTTGAATGAGTCGCCGTAGCTCGCAAGCAGATACTAATAAAGCCAAGAACGATAAGCTTCCATCATTCTCTTCAGTTTCGGAGAGGTTTGGCGAATGTTTGGATCCACTCATGCTTCGAGACATGAAGGCCGGCGCATCCTGGGATTCGTCTGGATTGTCGCTTTCTTTGTCTTGCGACGTTCCTTGTGCGGGCTTTTTGGTGGTATCATGGCTGTAAGCCTCATTGTTTTTTGCGTTTTTGAGCGGCCTAGTATTGATATCTTCAGAGGCTGACCGCTTTCCCATTGCGGGCTTGAATATGTTGCTTCGGTCTGGGTCAGAGAATTCGTGTAATGTGCAACTACACAGGAGAGTGATAAGATGCAACAAGAAGAGCAGAGCGTCTCCCCAAGGGGAACAACCGATAGAATGGGGAGTATTATGCAGTGGAAAATCAAATGACATTGCTCTTTAACACCGCTTTGAATTAGCTTTTTGTTGAAGGAGGTTTGTGTTTGTTTCCGAAGCACTGCTGTTGCTGCTTAAGACAAAGCGTTGCCAGGCTTGAAAGGCTTTGTTTGGGCGAAGTAGCGCGCTAACATTCACTGCGAAGTAGATGCGAGTCACTGCCGCATCTGAACGAGACAATCTGGGGATTCAAACACTGTGACAGTAACTATCAACATGTTCGTGCTTCTCGGAATGTCTGTAGATATGCATCAACATCAATCAACCAAGTTCGTTTCTGTAAACTTCAACGGCACCAAGATAAGTACAATCGCACCATTCATAAAAACGCAATGACACACCCAACTTCTAGCAGCAACGAGAGGGGGAGAGAACGATTCGCAGCAAGATGTTCTTGGTGCAATCAGCCTGGCCATGTTCAGCGCAATTGCCCGCATCGAAACCATCCCCCATCTCCAAGCCAGCTACCTCCAGTCACGCAGGGCTATACCGGGGCTGAAGGCAGAGAAGATAGACAAAATCACAGGAAATATCGAGATCGATCAACCGATGACTTACGTATCCAAACCCTGCGCAACACAACAGCCCCAAGTCGAGAGACCAGATCCAATTGGCATGAGAATAGGAGACAAGATCCGCCAACCACATCTCGCAAAGCATCCAAACGCCGCAGCCGGTCTCCAGCTCGGGATCATCGCAGCCCGAATGGCATTAGTCCAGGAGGCAATTCGGACATTAGAATGGGCGGAATGACGAATAGTTTAGCGGCCAGGGGGACACGAAGCAGAGGAAACAGCATGCAACCTCTCAAAAAGGAGACGACAAAGTACTGGAAAGGACCACCAGATTATCCAGGAGTGAACAACGACTTCGGCGACCCATATCTGGCTTCGGAAAGTACGCCAGAAGGACGCGATACTCTCACAAGAGCCGAATACTTCCCTGCGCCGAGTGGGTCGAAGGAAGCGGAGTCAGAAACAGTAATAGAGCATGCTCTCCGGCAACTGGCATTGCGACCCCTGACGCCTGCCGAGATCCCTGGTAGATTCATCCGGAATTGCACCCCTGAAGAGCAGCAATATCTTTGCCGAAATCTGAATGCAATAACTGCGCATGCGTCCGCAGCTGTCCATCATCAACAGTACGGCAGTTTCGACCGCGCCAATAACATCACCGAGAACACAACAACGCCCATAGGAACTTTCGGTTTGGGTCCAATCATGGAAAACATGTGCGACCTTGCAATAGGTATTCAAGACACAGACCGGACAAACAGCACACACGGACCAATGATAGGAGATCGTCGGCCTCTCATCTTGATGAATAACGAAGGAGGCACCCTGCAGGTAGCCTCGATTACAAGTTTCGGCGGAGCTGATGGAAATGGCCGAGGGGCACCGCCTCGAGGCAAGGAGAATGAGTACGCATTGTTAGTTGACGAGCTTGCCAGCGACCCAAAGCCTACGCCAGGAGTGCGCATCTTAAGCTGCTCCGGAGCCACACTAAAACCGCAAGGATCCTGGGTACGGCTGAGTCGGTTCCATGAATTGCCAGAATGGGCTCCAATAGAGTGGAGCAGCGGAAGAATTAGTATCGCTGCCCACTTTTTGCTAGCTGATGCTTTCAATTTTGCCTCTGATCATATTCTGAGGGCAAAAGGAGAAAGTAGAAGGATACGAAAGGAGATCGAGCTGAGAAAAGTCGGTGGGGATGCGGCACAGCGCGAGGAGCGTGGCAAAAGACAGCAACGGGAAATGAAAGAGATCATAGAAAGGGAAGAGCGCTTGAAAGCACAGAAGCATGGCTCGAGAGAACACTCGGAGCAACCTGGAGAATGAGACATTTCCGTATTAGCCAGCAAGTCTTGAAAACTTCCCAAGTTCCTTCACTCACGCACATACGTGTTGCTATTGAAAGGGGAATCTTCGATAGACTTCAGATCCAGGCTCTCAGGTGTAGTTTATTGGGATGAAGCTCGTATAGCTCCCGCAGGTATATTTTGATTGGTATTCAAGACTGAAATCCGAAGACTTCGTACTTTTGAGCTACCGGAGGAAGCACACGTGGTCAACATGGTTCCAGTCTGCCAGTAACTCGCAGCTAGCACTCGACCCGACTACGATCAGGGTTCGAAGCATGTTGCAAGACTCACTGCGAGACTTCGCGGTGCTCCAGAGACGGAGAAAGATGTTGAATGAAGTGAATGCATCCGAGATGTGAGGTGAGGTTGCAGGAATAGACTTTGACACTAGGCCGGGAGTGCCCGCACGGCCGCGGGACTTCCTTCTACCGTCACAGCGCGTCACTTTTCAGCGGCGGCCAAGCAGGTGCAAGCGTAGTGCGTTGGTGCCTACTCCTCTTGCCCGCCCGCACAGATCACGTCGCGTGAGCTGAACACGTCGAAGCAAAGCCGGGAAGCTGTTGGACGCTGTTGCTGCTAGTGGAGAGTGCCGTGGTAGGCCGGCCGGGTAAACCAAGACGTGGCCCCAATGGATGCGCGGAGGAGACTACTGCTGGGAGGACACTACACCTCCCCATCAGCGGCCTATCCTGCCAGGGCTGGTGTGTCTTTGCGGAATGGAGGGTCGGCGGGCTTTGCTGCGGTGAGGCCGGCGGTGTTGGGGCTGGCGAAGTTATGTCTGATCCCATTGGCGAGCGCCGCGCCGCTTGGGATCTTTTCAAGAGATGGCAGTGCGAAAATCTTTGAGGGCGATGAGGACTTGCCGAAGGACCCGGGCGATCCGAGTCTCTGGATATACATTGGCGTGGCAATCGCATTGGTGCTGACGGGTGGTGCGTTCGCCGGGTTGACCATTGCCCTGATGGGACAAGGTGAGTATCGGACTCGCGCGGCGTACATTGATACCCGCAACGGGCCCAAAACACCCAGGGCGCCAAGTGCTGACCCAATGGCGCAGATGAGACCTATCTTCAAGTCATTGCTACGTCTGGAGAAGGAGCCGAAAGGAAACACGCCACCAAGGTCCTCAACCTGCTCAAGAAAGGCAAGCATTGGGTTCTGGTCACGCTCTTGCTGAGTAACGTGATCACAAACGAGACCTTACCCATCGTTCTCGACAGAAGCTTGGGAGGAGGGTGGCCAGCTGTTCTCAGCAGTACCGTCCTTATTGGTAAGTGATGACGACCTGTGATAGAAGCGAAAATGTGATGTGCTGATTTTTTTTAAAAGTCATCTTTGGTGAGATTGCCCCGCAGTCCGTCTGTGTCCGTTATGGTCTGTCAATTGGCGCATTCTGCGCACCTGGCGTCCTGGCCCTCATGTGGATCATGTTTCCGGTAGCATGGCCAACCGCGAAGCTTCTCGATTACCTTTTGGGCGAAGACCATGGCACAATGTACAAGAAAGCTGGCTTGAAGACTTTGGTGCAGCTGCACAAGACGCTGGGCACGATGCCCAACGAGAGGCTCATGGAAGACGAGGCCAACATCATCAACAGTGTCTTGGACCTGAAGGACAAGCCAGTCTGCGATGTCATGACACCTATGCAAGACGTGTTCACTATGAGTGCGGACACAGTGCTGGACGAGCGCATGATGGACGTCATCCTGTCCCAGGGCTACTCAAGGATACCTGTCTACGCACCCGACAACAGCCGGAACTTCATTGGCATGCTGCTGGTCAAGATCCTCATCACCTACGATCCTGAGGACTGCATGCGGGTGCGCGATTTTGCTCTCGCCACTTTGCCGGAAACATCGCCATACACGTCTTGCCTGGACATCATCAACTTCTTCCAGGAAGGCAAAAGTCATATGGTCCTCGTCTCCGACTTCCCTGGTACCGACAAAGGCGCTCTTGGTGTAGTCACTCTCGAAGATGTGATCGAGGAATTGATCGGGGAGGAGATCATTGACGAGTCGGATGTCTTCGTCGATGTTCATAAGGCGATCAGGCGATTGGCTCCGGCAGAGCAGAAGCGCTACCGTTTGGGTAAGGCTGGTAAGCTTGAGGAGATTGACGATGAAGCTGCGCATGAAGGCCACGACGACGAACACGCCCCTCTTCTTTCTAAGACTGAAAGCCGGAAATCCAGCGTCACTGTCAATGGTACTCAGACACCGGCTACGACGTTCATGATGCGTAGGAAGTCTTCGAATGCCTCGGAGCCGAACACGAAGCCGATGCCGTTGCGCAGCAACAATCCTGACCTGAGACAACATCTGAAGCATCTTGGTCCAAGCAATGTTGCAAGCAAACCGAAGCCAACAAAGTACACCAGTGTCAAGATCAAGCCAGGTGTCAGCACGATTCCGGAAGGTCAGGCTGCGAACGGAACAAACGGGCAAGGTCAGATCCCCAGACGACACTCGGATGTCGAGCCCTCTGTCACCCATACGTCCGCAGATGAGAGCACGAGTCTTCTGAAGAAGGCTACCGATAATGCATCTGGCGGTGCGGCAGCCGTCCAAGCAAGTTACGGCACGCATGTGGAGGGTGGTTCTTCTCGACCTCGTGGTAATTCGGAGCCAGAGCGACCCATGTCTGCAGCTGAGGCATCACATGAAGCCCGAGAGCACGTTTCGCCTGACCCCGAATCCCGCAAGCCTGCCTCGCCTAAACAAGAAGAGCGGTCTGCACGCCCCGAGTACTTACAAGTTCCCGAGAAAATGGTCATTGGCAGCTCCCAAGACGAAGATCAGGTCGGCGACTTGCGCGCTACTAGTCCTGGCGGCAGCAGGTCTCGCCGTCCGGCTCGCTCAGGATCCATTACCGAAACAACTGTCGACGTGGATGGTGTGAAGAAGACGGTACTGGATACGCACAGCTCCTCTGACGAGTCACCGACAACTACCAACGAGGCAAGCCGCAGTACGAACAATCTGCTAGGCGCTTTCCAGGGCGACGGTTCACGGGATGAGCACTCCCGCGAGACAAGCCCTGAGAAGGGTGGGTCGGGAAACAATTCGCATGGACAACAGAGTGGGGATGCTAAGAAGAAAAAGAAGAAGCGGGGTGGGAAGAAGAAGCACTAAGTGCCATAAGAGGCAAAGTATACCAATCTTGGTACTTCAGTTTGTGCAGTGTGGCTGATGGGAAACTATCACAGACGACGTTTCGCTAAGGTAAATGTACAGTAAGGTCTTTCAGGGGGGTCCGCTTCGCGTAAAAGTCAGATGTCAATTTAGATGCATAGCGAGGCACTACAAAAAGAAAAGAATGAGAAACTCACGTTGATACAAGTCTTCGAGATGTCCACGTGCCTAAGGCAAGTTCTTCACCGGTGATGGCATACATTATGATCCGCAGACCTGTGAGCGCTGTTAAACTTTGACCTCACCTCACGCTTTCAGATAGTTCTGCGCTTTCTCTCAAACGGCGACGCTTGCCGCTTACTTCATGCATCGCTCTGTTGACAACACATCAGCCCCCGGCCATCAACGACGCACGTCGCACACCATGACAAACCTGATTCCTCACGGGATTGAGGCTTGTTTCCTCGACGAGATGGATGAAGGCACAGCGCGTGTAATCATCGACACGCAGCTGAAAGAACTCGAGTCGTTGCCTGAAACAAGTGATCCCGACACGTTGCTAGCACGAGAAACTTACGAAGTCGAGCTGAAACGGTACCGTGGTATGAGACCGTTTGCCCCAGCCGCCGAGTCCACACAGAGCGAAGTCGTGAGGGATGGCAGTGGAGTGACAACTGAGCAAGGCAAGTACATGGCTCACTTACAAGTAGATCTTTACGTGCTGATGACGAGACAGATGGCTCAAGAATTCTAGCTCAGAGTCGCCTCGAGTGGCCCTTCGAACGGGAGTCTACGAAGCGTCGCTTGATGGAGTTCTGGGGCTGGCTCACGCACTGGTACGCTCATGCATCAGCACAAGCAGGTCAGCACTTCTCGCGTGGCCGCGCCCTCAAGCGTTCCGCCTCGCCTCCCGTGGAAGAGAGCAACAAGCGTCAGAAGTTCGCCGAGCATGAAGAAGCAGAGACAAAAGTAGATGTCGCCACACCTCGGATTGACTGCGCTGCATGCGGCGACGAAGCGGAAGATGAAGACAGCAACAACTTTTGCCAAGTCCCTTGCGAGCACCGGTACTGTGATGAATGTTTACAGACACTACTCAGGGCCATCATCACGGACGAGAGCTTGTTCCCGCCCCGTTGCTGTCAAAAGCCATTCGAATACATGGCCATCAAACCGCATCTTCCGGAAGAGCTCGCTGCCCAATACGAGTCAAAGAAAGAGGAGCTGGGCAACAAGAACCGTATATATTGCTCCATACCGACCTGTTCTGCCTTCATCGGAATGGACGACCGTAATGACCGAGTTGCTGTCTGTCCCGACTGCAAGTCTGAGACCTGCATGGCCTGCAAGGGCCCCGTGCATGAAGGCGAGTGTCCAGTCGACGAAGCTTTGGAGAGCGTACTGAAGATTGCCGGAGACGAAGACTGGCAACGGTGCCCGGACTGCAAGGGTATGATTGAGTTGACGTTCGGATGCAACCACATGACGTGAGTACGATCTGGATTTATACCAGTTAAGAATTATTCACACCGCTGACGATTTTTCAGATGCCCTTGCTCTGCAGAGTTCTGTTACGTCTGCACCGAGCCATGGAAAAACTGCGACTGCGCCCAATGGGTTGAAGAGCGCCTCTTCGACCGAGCTCAGACCGTAGCCGGACGGGGGTTTGCCGGCGGTGATGTCCAGGTTGCCGCGCAGAGGCTCCGGAATCACATCACCTGCGGACATGAGCGTGCTTACAACAGCGCGAACTGGAGACGGTTTGAATTTGCGGCCCACTGTGAGGAGTGTCGTGAGCGGATGCCGTATTACATCTTTGAGTGCAGGCTTTGTCACCTGCGGTGCTGCAGGTGGTGCACGAGGGACCCTGTGAGGAGGAGGCTGCCAGAGGATGCCATTCGCCGACGTCAGGAGAGGCGCGCTCGAGCTACCATGGGTTAAAATATGGCTGGAGGTTTCCGACAGAAACATGCGATCAAGGATGTCATGGTTACAAGGAGTTTTCAGCCTGAACCCCCGCCTTTTTTCAGAGTTGAAGGGTCGGAAGAATTCGAGTTGGAAAAGGACTTGAGCAAGCGTCAAGCCTGAGATTGCTTTACGTAGATGTTTTGATAGCACATGGAAAGGGCGTATATCCCTCACACGTTCCCTTCCCCCCGTACAGGACAAGCAGATCGACTTAACTTGCCCTATAAGGAAGGCACAGCAATCGGAATACGGCAGCGCGGCGCTTGCAGCCCTAAAGGCCCGCCTCCGCATGCCGCCCCGCCATCAACCCTGAATCCCGAAGCCGAACCCTGCAACCGCTGCATCGTCATTCGTCCCTGTCTCACCTGTCACCCACCGCACCGAGCGCGCGTAGCTTCAGCTTCCGAGAATATCGTAGTCGACCGCGACTCCTTTCACTATATCACTGCCCAACTCTGTATGCGAGGGACCTGATCCATACTGACGCTACGGCTGCAAAGCCGCTCTACACTTCAATATGGACGTAGCATATGATCACGTGCAGGAGGAGTCGTACTCGCCCGCCAATGCCAACGACCAATCCCAGAAGCAGGCAAACACATCCGAACCGCCGCAGACCCTCAACACCGAGTTCCAGCAGGCCTTCCAAGCAGTCTCCGCCTCACCCTGGGGGTCCAAGCTTGGCGGGTGGTTCAATCAAGCTCGCAAGCAAGGTGAGGCCTATCTCACCGACCTTCAGAAAGAGGCCCAGGATGCCCAGGGTCAGGCAGCCCAGGGCTGGAGTAAGCTGCAAGAGGAGGTCACCAATAGGACGCGCGGCCTGAGTCTCAATGCGGAACCTGCGCCCGCCAGTGGTGTGCCCGGCGAAGAGGCAGTGCCGAGCATCAAGACGACGGAACCTGAGAAGGAGAAGCAACCGGCGGAGCACGCGGAGAAGCCCGAGAGTTTGCCGGCGGACATTGTCAAGGAGGCTGGCTCTTTAGTTGCAAGCCTGAGGACAACTGCTGCGGCGAAGCTCAAGGATCTGCAAAGGGCGGAAGATGCGGCCGACGAGGCCCTCTTGAAGTTTGGCTCGAATGTCAGGGACTTTCTAAGGGATGCCGTTGTCATTACTGCACCCACCGATGCCGACAGTAGCAAGCCCAAGGGTACTGATGCCGCCGGGAACGAGGTGCTGTTTGAGACGACGGAGTCAGGCACCGGGAAGAAAGTCTTCCATACTACCCGTCTAGACGCACAGCTTCACGCCATTCACACTACCGCTTCATCTTTCACCCAAGATCCTTCGCAAGGTGCTGAATGGGATGACTGGACAAAGAACTTTGACATTGACAAGCAAACCGATGCTATTGCGCAGGACCTAGAGAAGTACGAGGAACTGCGACGGGCTATGGAGAAATTGGTACCGGAGAAGGTACAATACAAGCTCTTCTGGACGAGATATTACTTCTTGAGAAAAGCCGTGGAAGCGGATGAGCGGAGGCGCAAGGAGGTCTTGAAGGGTAAGCTTGTTATGGGTGCTATGTCTTTGTGGGATGTTGGCTAACGAAAACAACAGGCGCAGCCGCACAGCCCGAAGAGGAAGAAGTCGGCTGGGGATCTGATAACGAGGACGAGTCTGCAACTCCTCAGGCAAAGTCCGGCAAGCCGACGAATGACTCCTCGACTACCCTCAATGCTACTGCTGGCTCTTCGTCCAATGATCTTCTGAAGCCGAAGGAGCCCAGGCGGAGTACTGACGATAAGAGTGTAGCTGATTCTGATGCGAGCTATGATATCGTCTCTGGCGCTACCAGTCGAGCGGCGGGGAGCCCGAAGGAAGAGAAGAAGGAGAAGAGTGAGGAAAGTGATGATGATTGGGAGTAAAACTCTCGACACGAATGATTTGATGCCATGCTGTACGGTGATCGTATTGGTACTCGAAGCCTTTCTCACATCGTTTCATCTTTCCTTTTGGAAGCAGCTTTTCTAGGTCTCGGCCACAGCTTTCCTCATTCTCGGCTAGTTCTGGTCATGTCATGTTCACTTTAGATACCTGGGTACTTCTTTCTCGCCGTCCCTAAATTCGTACGATCCTACAATCATCGACTGGTGAGCAGGCGGAGGACTCTCCTGACTCTTGTCTCGAGATGAGCTCCGTTTGGCAAGACCCCGCGGATTGGTCTGGGAAGTCACGCCATATAGCTTTGGAGCTCTCACACCACGCTTCCAGATCGAAGATAAGAGGAGTTTGCTGTCCATCGCCCTCTCCAACTCTTTCCTCTGCATATCTTCTTTTATTCGTCGTACTTACCCACTATGAATCCCAGGCCTTCAACCACACCAGGCATCATGGGCCCGAAGCAACAGACAGAACAAGGTATTGTTATCGCTCCAAGCTTTCCCCCTTTCAATGGCAAAGACACCGTACATCCTTTCTGACCCCAAGGACTTAGATCCTCGAATCTCCGGCGGAGATACCCAGAAGTCCCCCGCGAAGGACACCATAACCTGGTTCCCCGAGCTCCTGAAGACCATCTCAGCCGGCGTCGCCTTCCTCGCCGGTTTCCTCCTGACTTTCGCCTCCGCTAATCTTGATGGCGTTCCCCACGCGGCTCGTGTCCGGGTTTGCGCCGGTTGGGGCTCCGCTCTTTTCTTGGTCACGTTCACATTGTGTGGTGGTCTGACGCTGATGCTGCAATTTAATGAGGAAAGACTGATCGATGCTTGGGATCAGGAACATAGGGGCTGGAGGTTGTTTACTAGGATCAATCTGTCGCTTATGTCCCTGGCTGTGCAGATGTTGTTCATGGTTGGGGTCATGCTGGCTTTGGTGCTGCTGTTGTCGTTTGTTAAGGGTGCGGCGGTTTTTGGGCTGGTACTGACCGCTTTGCTGACTGTTTGTGCTCTCTTTGTCTGGTCCTGGCAGATTTGTGGTATTGGACAGCTGCCGCGAGAGACGACGGAGGCCCGGCGTCAGCGTGTGCGGTGTCAAATGGTGGACTCTGGAGGTCCATGATGCGTCGAATACACTATCAGGCTAGGCACCTGTGCACACAGAACAGGGCGAAAAGCGTGCGGGAGCGGAGCTTGCATCAGCTATCTCTTTTGCAAAAGCGACTTGTCACGAGAAACGGACGAACGGAGGTTAAGGAAAAGAATGCCAGGAGGAGAAAATAAAGAAGGGAAGAAAAAAAAAAAAAATTCAATGAAGAGAAGAGCTACGAGAGATTTGAGGTTTCTCCGGTCGCCATGTCCAAGGCACGACCAACATGTCGGGAGCGAGCTGCTACAAATGACCCTGCGAACGTTTCTCATGCTTTCCTTCTTGTACGTAAAACTTCGCCAAAACTATAGTCTTTATTGGACTGACTCAGCTGTTCCAAATGTACTTCAGGCGATGCAGTGCCCATTTCCCGCCTTGTCACCTTGGAAAGGGTAGGACCTTGAGCTACATCCTCACGAACCCGTAGCACCCGCCATGGCCGCTACTCCTTCTATTGTAGGCAAGCCCGGTCCAGGCCAGCTCTGATCAAAAGTACAGTTATGGCATCTCTCTTGGTACTGCTCATAGGGCGACTCCAAATCGACTTCGGGCTCCCGCTCATCTACGTACCAGGGAATTGTCATCGGTGTCTCGACCAGCCAGCGCAGGGCCTTCTCGTGCATCATCGCCCTTACATGTGCGTACTTGGGCTCCGCAGCCAAATTGTGCAATTCTTGCGTATCGTTCAGTCGACTGTAGAGCTCATCCGGCTCGTACAGACGATAGACGTAGGTCCATTCTTTGTTCCGCATCCCGAGGGCTTTCCCAACTAGTGCGGTATCATTATGTTGCAAGGAGGCTTTGATGTCGTACGGGAATGGTGACTGTTCGAGAAGAGGTTCGTCGGATAACAAGAATCCGCCTTCAGTGTAGGCCATGTCACGATGTGGTAGTACTTCTCCTCGCCCGGCGGCATGCATGGCGTCCACAAGTGACTTGCCATAGTGGGCATACGTTTCGTTGACTGTGCCAAGTTGAAGTAAGGTCGGAACAAGATCGATCATCTCTGCCATCTCTTCGTAGATGACGTTCTCTGGTAGGCCTGCACCGCCTATGATCAGTGGCTCGTGGACAAGGTTCTCAGACACACCGGACGGCCACTTTTCAATCATGTGGGAGTCGCCTAGGAACTCGCCATGATCTGTGTAGAACAGGGTGACAGTCTGATTCCAGAGACCTTGCTCTTTGGTTTTATTTATCACGCGGCCGAACTGGTCGTCGACTCGTGATACTATACCGTAATATGTTGCCATAACTTCTTGCCAAACGCTAGCGTTGGCCCTCTGAAGGCCATACTGCTCCCGCAGAGTCTCGTAGAAGCGAGGTGTGTAGCCGGTCTGGGTAAGTAGTGTCAGCGCAATAGGCGGACTGTTTTGCAGGATGTCGAACTCACTCTCTCTTCTGGCGCCGGCGGGATCGGCATCTCGCTACGATCATGTAGAGAGATCCAAGGCTCTTCCACCGTGAATGGCAAATGCGGAAAGATCAACGGCAGAAAGAGCACCCATGGCTCCTTTGGCGGATTCTCCAACCACTGCAATGCACCTCTGGTCAAGACCTCGTCATAGTCTATAGCCGTCGATGCATTCCTCTCGCCGAGATAGAACAGCCGATTCCAGAGCGAATTCTTATCTTCGAGGTCAAATGACTCCCTCGCAAAGTCCGGCAATGTCTGATCGGTCAAGAAACCATACTCGTTGACACCTAACTCCGTTGCATTCTCAGCGTAGAAGTCGCCTCGGGGCGCGAGATAAGCAACATGATAGCCCCCTTCTCGCAAAGAGCGGAAGACATTCGGTTCCCACGGCTTAAGCAGGTTCTCCAGCGTACGGTGCCCGCTTACGTGCGGGTATTGACCTGTAAACATGGAGCAACGGGATTGAGAGCAGGTACTGGCTTGCAAGAAGCAATTAGTAAATCGAGTCCCTTCCTTCGCAAAGGCGTCAATGTTCGGGGTTTTGGCGATCTGTGCTCGACGTAGAGTTAGAAACGTTGCCTCCAGATTTTCGCAATCGTACCCAAAGGGCCTCACCTCGTTTCCAAACGCTCCAACTGCATCGTATCGTAGCTGATCCGGCATGAAGAGGATCATGTTTGGCTTCTCTACCGCCAGTCCGTTCGGTTTTGCCGGCACATAATGTGGATGCTCTGGATATGGCCGATCGTTGACGGCTGACACTGCTTCCCCGATCGGCCCTGCATAGCCGTCCACAGTTGTTTGAGGAGGTTCAGTGGTCTGATCTTGTTCCACAGCACGCGATGGGACCGAATTCGTCGTATTGGACGGCGCCCCTGCAGCGATGAGTGGCAGTGCTAGCACGAGGCTATACACAAGGTCTGCGTACATTCTCTGTTCCACCGTAGCAAAAAATTCTCAGCACTTCTGGTTTTCGGTAATCTCACGCGGCAGAGTGCAAGTACGGTGAGAGTAAATTGATCCAAGCGTGCCACAAGAGCGTCTCGAAAGCATTGATATTCGCTCTACTTGATGTCCAAGCTACCCCGCCCGAGCGGAGAACTCATGCTGCAAGACCGTGTCGATTGAGTCAGTCTCTTTCGGCTCCTCAGACGTTGACCAAATCAAGCGTGGATAGCGAGAAGTGCGAGAGGGGAACTGTGGAGAAAGGCGTTCCACTCGGATAAGCGACTCACATAACTTATATAGTCGATCGCGCTTGGCCTCCACCATTTCCGGACGGCGTCGTCGTCGTCGTCGTCGTCGGAAAAGCCATCTTTCCCGCGGATTTTGCTTATCCCATCTATCAGGTTTTGGTCAATTCTCTCATGAATGCCACTAGAATTAGCTCTTCTCATTGCGGCGCTCGTCTCGTTGCGCTTGCCAACCAGCAGCTGAAACTATATAATCGGCGATTCTTCCAAGTTTAAATGTCTGACTCTACAACGCCGCGCTAATATCCCCCAATGCAAACATGTTCGAATTCCAATTCCGTCCGGGTATCTTTTAACTACCAAAATGAACTCTGCTTCTTCTTCAACCGACCCGAACTACTCCCACTTTGCTGTCCCTCCTCACCAACATTCCGCAAGCCGAAGAAACTCTTCTTTTGTTTCGGCTTTTGTTGGCTTGGTGCACTGAGGTTGATGTGACTCGCACTCGCGCCGGGGTTCCCACCGCTCATGGCGAGATTGCTGGTACTCGCGCTTGGACGTTGCGTCGAGGCGTTCTGGGGAGGAAGCTGCAGATTCATCTGGCTGCGCTGGGGTATGGGTTGGAGCCTGGGTGGTTGTTGGCGATGTTGTCGCGAGGAGCTACTGTTCGCTTGCGGTGGTCCGCGTCGTTGAGGTATGGGCTGGACACCGTATTGTTTCCGTAAGCGTTCGGTTTCTTTTTCGATGTCGGCTTGCTTGCGCCGGGCTATCTTGGTTTCTTCGTCCGCCATACGTTGGAGGCGCTTGGCTTCGGCTTCGTCGGCTTTTTCGCGTTCGCGGCGACGTCGACGTTGCTCTTTTGCTTCGTTCTCGGCTTGCGCTTTGAGACGTGCGGTTTCGGCATCTAACTCCCATTGTGCTCGAGGGTCGGCTGCGGGTGGCGCTGCTTGGGTGGCAGGATTGGGCGTCTTGGGTGGCGTGGTCTGGAGTTTAGGTAATGATTGTCGCTTGACATCGTTTACTGACTGCGGAGCTGTTCTTGCCGGGGGAGGAGTATTCGACGCAAGTGGAGCTGGCGCGCCATTGATACTGTTTGTGTTCTGAGGGTTGGAGAGCTTGCGCCCGCCGGCACTTAACTTCCGGCCTGTCGGATCATCTGAGACATTGAAGACTTCTCGAAGATGATCCTTGCTGCTAAAGTATAGGTCTTTGATCACTATGGCGCTCAAGAGAAACGCCACCTCCAGGCCTTTTGGGTCCTCCATGTCCAGTCTCGAAATATTCGGTTCATATATGGTGAGCTCCCGCATGCTTCGCCACAGCGCTACTGCGATGTCGGGATCCTTCCTGTTGTTCCTTTTCTTGGTGGTATCGGTACTCCTGCCCGTCATGTAGCATGTTAAGTCCTTACTCAGCTTGCTCTCCTTTCGCCACGCGAAGAACAGCTTCGGTGTTGTTGCTAGACCAGCTGGATCTGACTGCCCCCTATCTAGGTTGCTCGCCGAAGGAGTACGGAAGGTAGAGATAGGCATGCTGAACTCATATGAATCTGAGGCGCCCCACTTGCCCTCCTTCAGCTCGACTCGGATCTGCTGGTCGGGGTTGTACAGCTGGACAACGAACTCGCCAGGCAAAATGGGCTGCGGCGGTGGCGGAACTCCGCCATAGCGACGGAGCTCCTCTGCCGACAGCGAAGGTTGTGTCCATCCCGGACGGGCGAGCACCTCGCCGAAGAGGACTTCGGGGTTGTAGGCATCGAAGAGGGCGGCGGCGTAGCAATTTTTGTGGGCGAGCGAGGGTGATGCCGGGTCGGCGTGGCGAACAGTATATGCGGGAGCGGGATCGGAGCCTCGG
The DNA here is from genome assembly GCA_022701445.1 of Hortaea sp. C3G1500-4. Classification (NCBI taxonomy): domain Eukaryota; kingdom Fungi; phylum Ascomycota; class Dothideomycetes; order Mycosphaerellales; family Teratosphaeriaceae; genus Hortaea; species Hortaea sp. C3G1500-4. The sequence goes on from JAJVDI010000015.1 coordinate 822,013, forward strand.
TGGGTGAGGAAGAGGTCGCGGTGATGCTTTAAGCCGGTGCTGGATGGCCGCAGGAAGAAGGCGGGCAAGTTTTCGTCGAGCATCCTAATACGGTTAAGAGGGAGAAGGGAAAGTGAAGGAGAGAGTGTATAATGAATAAACGGTGAACATGTGTGGTGTACTTGTACCAAATGTTATAAGACTGAGAATTGGAAGTTGAGACTGCGGATGCCGGCTTGGCTCAGGTTACGCGTAGGCAGCGACGAGGCTGTGAGGCTGTGAGGAGAGTTGGAGGTGTTGGATGACCGATTGACTTGCGGCTGATGGAGATGCGAGCTGCTCGCCCCCGCCAATGACGCACTTGTGTCGGCCGGCCGGCGCGGGTCGCGGCGGGACGGCGAAGTACACATTCTATTTTCAGCAGCAGTGAATTCCATCTTCCTCACTTCACATTTGCTACCGTATCTCACGGCATCAGAATTTGCGCGCGAGTCCGCCGCTCTTGGAGTGGAAAAGAATTCCTGTTCCTGTTGCACCGACCAGGCATTGGGTTCCCTTCTTGTGCGCTGTCCTCGACTTTGCGCTGTCGCACCACATCCTCACGAGATTCGCGGCCAGGTAGGGCATAATGCGGCTTAGAGGTGCCTTGTTGGATTATCACGATAAGTCATAAGGATCTCCTTGCTCCCCAGTACGACTCTTGTGCATTGGCATAAAAGGGACCTCGTGGTTATTTCAGCCATCCTTTACAATCGTTCTTGCTGGAGTGCTGCATATCTCTACTCACTGTTGCACCTCGTGCACGTCGGAAGAAGGAAAAGATGAAGGAAAACCTGGCTCCCAGTGGACGACCAGCTCCTCCGCGCCGGCCATGCGACCTCCTTTCCCCGCAGCAGACCCGACACGTAATCCTACACTGCCGCGACAGGCCCAGCCGTGAACTGAGGTACACCGGAGGAACGCCGGCCACTTTGCCAGCCTGTTTAATCCATTTTTCTACCACTGCTCTCAGTAATTAGAGTGCTAACGGCCTCATGCGGGGAACGATCTCTAATGAAAACCCAATCCACATAGGAACCCCGTACCCCACAGGGTCTCGGTTTCGAATCCAATACAAACCAAGGAGCTAACGGCCTCACTGGGGTACGATCCTGAAACAAAGTCCATCCCATCCACATAGGAACCCCGTACCCCACAAGGTCTCGGTTTCGAAAACAGGGCAATACAAGCAAAAATCACCAAAAGCCAAACCTCAATCGGGTTTGCTCTGCCCCTCCTTACGGGAAGGGGTAGTTCGTTTTGCTCTTTTGGCAGGTTTTTCATCACTCTCCTCCTCTCCATTGTTTGCTTATGCTGTTGCTCCTGAACATTGTGCGTCACAGCGTGGCCTCGAAGTCTTTGTGCTACACCTTGCGCATCAGCACTTGATCGACCGGCTTTGCTTCGTGGTTGCGTTATTCATTCTTCTCAGCGTGACACAAGTATTGCTCTTTGACGTGGTCTATAGCGTCATTGGCGTACGCACAACGCGCGAGATTGTGCACAGGGGCATGCGTCGACGCAAGTGGAAGTGATGACATCAAAGTAGAAGACCTCTCTTCCATGGAGGCGCTGGTTCGCTGCACCGCATTGCAGCACCGGCCAGTTATGCTTACAGGAGAGCTACATTAGAGGAGAGCCGCTGCAATGTACGAACACAGGGACAGGCGATGTCTAGAAGCAGCACTTTTGCGCGGCTCTATTTCTCTCCGGCTGAGTCAAGAAAGAGATGGCAACCCCTCCCAGCGTAGGTCATGATACTTCATGCTTCTTCCTCTCACCTCGAACTAATCGATATCCTCCTCTGTTCGCGACGGAGAAAGTGTCTTCCTATTCCCCATCGATACCTACCGGAATAGTTCGACCTCAAGCGACCGACATACAAAGCTATTCAGCGTTGACATCCTCTGCCTTGACCGACGTTCGAAGCCAAAGGGACAGCTGCAATTGGACATTGTATATGGAATTATTAGAGTTACTAGGAATGGAGATGATCGTAATGTATGATCGGCGTCACCCCAATTGCGAAAATCAGACACTTTACTACGCCGCTGCCAGAATATCGACCACTGTTGCGGAGTGGGGCGTTGTGTGATCTGACGGAGGGTCGAAACATAGTGCAAAGACGAAAGGACAGCATATTCTTATAGACGCTTCAGTGGATGGCGACCTGCAAAACTTTTCTATTTTTTTCTCAATCCGTACAGAATACTCATCCGACAGGGGCCTGTCGGGCAACCCGAACAAACTGCGGAAGAGACATTGGGCGCGGAAAGTGACCGCGGTACTGTTGGCCCCCGAGGTCGGTACGATATATCCCGACGCGACTCCACCTCCACGATTCTTGAAGCCCGCCGGTCGCCGTCGGTTTTTGGACGCAAATGCAAACAAGACAGACATTGGCAATACAAGCCTGATCATTTTGACCTTAGGGCCAGGCAGTCTGAACATGTCGACGGATGCATTCCCGCCATTTTTCTTTTGCGGACGATGGGAAATTTTCCAGCGTACAAGTTGGCTGAAGACCAGAAGCCCTTCTGCAGGCGAGGTGCACTAGCACATTGGCGTCGCCCGTGAAAGAAGAGTACTCATACTCCGTCTCGTCCGTGAGGAGTGAACACGACGTGAAGCCTTGGCACATCTGCGGACAACGTTGTGCCCGGCCTTCAAATGGGCATTGATGTCGGGACCTGGTGGACCACTCAAGCGGTCAAGCTTGCTCAAGAATGGAGTTGGAAGCGTTGCCCAGACTGCCAAGGGGCGGAGAGGTGGGAGGCTGTGGGGATGGTGGAAAGAGGCACAAATGCCCCTCATGTGGTCCCGACATGCATCGTAACGTCTAACCTCGAACAGACTGACCGGGTAATGATATGCATGCCGATGGAGCTCGCTCGGTAATCCAAGATGTGTGCCATATAAAGGGACGTAATGGCAATGCCCCCAAGAATGGCTCTCAGACAGCGCGGTCCTCCTTTCCCTCATCGCCACCATGTCTCTAGCGGATGTGAATGCCTTTCCAGGCTACCAGCCTGATTGGTCGAACCTCAATGTAATACAGCGCAACGCTGTACCGCCACGAGCGCAGTTTTACAACTACCCTTCGGAGGAGGCAGCGCTCACCTTTGCCAAGTCTGAGGCGGACTACGCGAGCTTGAACGGAGACTGGAAGTTCCATTACGACGAGTCGCCTTTTACAGCCCCATCTTGGGATAGCGCCAACCCTACCACATGGGACTCGATTGAGGTACCGGGCCACTGGCAACGCCAGGGGTATGGCCGCCCTCACTACACCAACATCCACTACCCGTTTCCCGTCTCTCCGCCGAACGTCTCTTACATGAACCCGACTGGATCATATTGGAGGGAGTTCGAAGTGCCTGAGGCTTGGGACGGCCAGCAAATCTACCTTAGGTACGAGGGTGTGGACAGCGCTTTTACTGTATACGTGAATGGCGAAGACGTCGGCTACAGTCAAGGAGCTCGCAATCCAGCCGAGTTCGACATCACGCAGTATCTGAAGCCCGGACAGAACAACTCTTTGGGAACACGAGTGTACCAATGGTCTGACGGCTCTTACCTCGAGGATCAGGACCAGTGGTGGCTTTCTGGCATCTTCAGGGATGTTTACTTGACTCCATTCGCCAATACTTCCATAGCCGACTTCCAGGTCTTGACCGATGTTGCGGACGACTTCAAGTCCGCCGGCCTCAAATTCAACATTTCTACCATGACTGGTCACGGTCCGGTCAAGGTCAAGCTTCTTTCGCCGGATGGGAACGTCCTTGGAACGTATGAAGGCTCCTCAGCCGGAGACGTCTCTATGCAAGTTTCTGGTGAAGATTTCCATCTCTGGTCAGCCGAGTCTCCTACACTGTACACGGCAATCTTGAGTGCTGGCGATCAGTACATTAGCCAGAAGGTTGGTTTCACCAGGATCGAGATGAAGGGGCCGAACATGCTGGTGAACGGTCAACCGATTATCATCTATGGTGTGAACCGTCATGAGCACAACGCCCATTCCGGGAGGACTGTGCCGTACGAAGCCATGCGTGCAGATCTCATCAAGATGAAGCAGAGCAACATCAACACCATCCGTGTCGCTCATCAACCGCACCACCCCGATTTCTGGGACCTTGCTGATGAACTAGGGTTTTACTTGATTGGCGAAGCAGACTTGGAATGTCATGGATTCAATGACATCAACGACACGGACTACGGCGCTGCACAGTGGACGTCGAACAACACAGATTGGGAGGCTGCCTACCTAGACCGAGCCGAGCAACTGGTCGACAGGTACCGGAACCACCCTTCGGTGATCATTTGGTCGCTCGGAAACGAATGCTACTACGGTCAGAACCACGCTACTATGTACGACTGGATCAAGAAGACCGATCCATCTCGTCTCATTCACTATGAGCCTGACCACAACGCCACGTCGACAGACATGTACAGTGACATGTACCCTTCACTTGATGAAATGGACGAGCAAATCAAAGAGCAACCCGACAAGTTCTACATGCTGTGCGAGTTCGCACATGCCATGGGCAATGGGCCAGGCGGGCTGCTTGAATACATTCGCAAGTTCCGGACCGAGCCACTCATTCAAGGTGGTTTGATTTGGGAATGGAACAACCATGGTCTCCTCACGGAAGAGAACAGAACCGAGTATTACGGCTACGGAGGCGACTTCGGCGACTATCCCAACGACGGCCCGTTCCTTATGGATGGCATGACATCCGCCGACCACAGCTCCACCCCCGCCCTTGTCGAGTACGCCTTCCACATTCAGCCGGTCGAAGTCAAGCTGAGCAACGATTCCGCTCAAATGATGGTTAGGAACTGGTACGACTTCTTGGACCTCTCTCACCTTCAAGCTTCGTACTATCTGGTGCGGGATGGTAATGTGTCTGCTCCTACCGACATTGACATCTCCGCGGCGGCCGGCGAAACAGCGACGTTGCCACTACCCGTCAATCGCAACCAGTTGGATACTGAAGCCTGGTTGACCGTTGAGTTTGCGTTGAAAGAAGATACCAGCTGGGCTTCAGCTGGCCACGTTGTGGCTTGGAATCAGCTTTATCTGGAAGGTCCCATGGCCGGCCATCACAACAACAAGATGCATCACGACTCTTGGGCCATGGCCGGCGGTCAGTCCGAGGCTAATGTGACGCAGCATAACAACTTCCTGAATGTTTCCAGCGGCGGGTCGACCTTCTCCTTCGACATGGTTCGCGGTAACGTTACGTGGTCAGCGAACGGCGTCGACATGTTCCATCGTGGCCCAGAGCTTTACTTCTACCGCGCCATGACCCAAAACGATAATGGCGAGAGCGGTGACGCTCTGGATTGGGAGCCGGCGTGGGTTCACTCGATGCGCCCTCAAGTGCGGGACGTCTTCTGGAAAGACACGGGCGACGCACTTGAGATCCGCTACAACGTTCGCGTGGCTCCTGCTGTCCTGGAGTGGGGCGCTGAGGCTGATCTCATCTATACGATCCCACATGGACAGGAAGCCCTCAATATTCATGCTCAGGGAGGGTTCGTAGGCAACAACACCCCCGAGGTCGTTCCGCGCATCGGTTTGCTTACTGTGCTCAACCGCGATCTCGACGACGTCACCTGGTTCGGCCGTGGACCTGGCGAAAACTACCCAGACTCCAAGTCGTCGCAGCGCTTTGGAGAGTATCAAGCTTCAGTCTCGGAACTCTGGACGTACTATGATTATCCTCAGGAGAACGGTGCTCGTGGGGACGTTAGGCGTGTACAGTTTGCGCATCCCGAAGCCGATCTTTCCCTTGAGGCACGGATGGACGGTGAGCCGTTCAGCTTCACCGCGAAACATTACTCGGACTATGATCTCGACGATGCCGGCCATCCATACGAGCTCAACGAGCTTGACATGACGTTCATGAACCTAGATTACGACAGCCATGGACTTGGATCAGCGACCGTCGGGCCTCGGCCGTTTGAGCCATACAAGTGCTATACCAGGCCGTTCGACTTTACGTTCCAGCTGAGGCTGGTTTAAAATGTATATAGCTTTACACGGACAGGAATGCCATGACGAGCTCATAGAAGCGCACTATCAACAATCTTCTTCTGCATCGATCAATACTTGATGACGGTTTCACTTCACGGGATTAGAGACTCAGCGTCTAGCCTTACTGCGCTCAGAGTTCGTTGCAGAGGGATCCTGTAGGCGTGAGTGCAATACTTTGCATGATCCTCCTCTTACGTACTCGGTGACGACATGAGTAATCTAAGAAGGTCTAACTGGCTGCTGCCTTGGATGCCAGTCGAACGGACCCATACCATTCAACAACCACACATCTTCCGGTCCATCTGCACCCCGGGGCTTTTCGTCTCTCCCTTTGAACATCGTGCCGCTCAAAAAGGTATGTGGGAACCCAGGATCAAAGTGATAGCCTTCCTCAACTTCCTTGATGTCTTCGTCTTCCATACGCACAGAAAGTGATGCGATATTGCCTTGAATATGCTCAACTTTGCGGCCACCGACGATCGGGAATACGTATGGAGTTTTCTGCATGCAGTATTGGAGAGCGATATCCAGTAAGCCGCAACCTTTCTTCTTGGCAATCTTTTCGAGATGCAGAGACACATTCTTGTCGTGCTCTGATGTCGGGATGAATTTACGCCCGGGATTGTTCTGCTCACGTTGCTTGAAGCCTTCTTGCGTCTGGAAGCGGCCCTGGTTGAGAACTCCGTACGGGCAAAGCGCCATGCCTTCATCGCGAGCCATGGGGATGATATCACGTTCAAAGTCTCTCATTGCAGCATTCCACATGCCTTGGTAGACAGAAAACTGACGAAGGCAGTGGTCTCGCGCGTACTGGTTGGCCTTGGTGACGACCCAGGCTGGAGTGTCGGAAATGCCCAAATAAAGAACCTTGCCAGCGACCACGAGGTCGTTGAGGGAGTGCATAACTTCTGGTATAGTCGTAGTGAAGTCCCACCAGTGTACATAGAACAGATCGATGTACGTTGTCTGCAGCGTTTTCAATGAGTCTTCGATCGAGAGCTTCATCGACTTCTGCTTGTTGCCGACGAAGTTCGACTTGATGGCATTCGGCTCCTGACGCCAGGGCACAGAGTACTTGGTGGCAAGCACAATGTCATCACGGCAATTCCTCGACTTCATCCATTCGCCCACCCACTCCTCAGACTGCCCATGTTGATACCCATTGGCACTGTCGCTTTGTTACTAACTTACCGCTCAAACCTTAATGCTGAAGGCTGAGGGGAGGGGGCACTCACGTGTCCAAGAAGTTGCCTCCTTGCTTGTAATACTCATCCATCATGTCGAAAGCAGCTCGCTTCGTCATTTCACCATAACGCTCCTGCTGCTTATCGCCAAAGGTCATGCAACCTAGACAGAGGGGAGAGACGCGACTTGCCGCATTGGGAGCCAGCTGACGATGCTGGCCCAATCGAGACTCGTGGCGCATGGTTGCCATAATTGCTGATGGGTGCGATCAGACGCAGTTGAGTGGAATGCGAGCAGCGAAAGTAGTAACGAATGCAAAGAAAACCAGTACGGAGCTGCAGTAGATTCAAATACCTACTCACCTTCTCTTCGGATTGAGCATGAGACTCATTTAGGTTTGCTCATTAACCCCATATTTACACACGTGTGTGGGCCATTTTCACCCTGGGTCGTCATCATGCTTCACTCCTTTGCACAGTGTAATGATGTTTCGGACATAAGATGTAGCAAAGTCCCATCTTGCCGGTGACGGGGTTAAGGGCTCGCGGAGATTTCGGGGATTGATGATGGTCACACACAGGGGGGCGCGGAGCCATAATGAGCGTCCGCGTTTGGAGTGCGGCAGCGGGGCGCCGCTGGCGGACTCCCGAGAATGTTGCTCGGCGGTGTCCATCGGGAGGCACGCAGGGCACGTTGGATATGTAGTATGAACTCCTACCATATAGAGCAAAATTCTGCTTCATCCTCGTTGCAAAAAGTGCTCCGCTATGACAGTATGTTGAGGGCATGAAACTAGTCTCAACGATTAGTGGGCTGTTCATCGCACACGTCGTACGTGCTCAGGCACACACAGGTGGCTGAAAGTGCCTGCAGACCCGATTCTGCTGAACGATCCCATGAATGCAACCTTGAAACCCATCAACTCTTGAGAGAATATCGACCTTCGGCTATGAGGAAAATACACTCTTGATTCCAAACACCATGACCGTTTTTGGTCGGGCATGGTTGTCGCTTCGCCGACTTACCTGGAAACCGCTGGCCTTCCCAAAAGATGGTACTATTCGCCTACATCCCAGCGAAAAGGTCGAAGAAGAAACCATTCCAGGCTATGTCGCAAATCGATATTGCTCTGTCAGGATCGGACAAATTCTTCGAGAACGATACCAGATTGTTGGTAAGCTCGGATTTGGAACTACCTCAACTGTTTGGCTTGCGCGAGATCTCCAGTAATTGCTCTGCGTACATGCGTGCCGGCTAGAGCTAATGTGAAATAGACAATGTCAACATGTTGCCCTCAAGATCTACGTTCCATCAGCCCGCTTCGGCAGTGAACTAGAAACCGAGCTTGACGTCTACAGGCGCATCGACCGTTCATCGGAAGATCATCCGGGTCGCAGCGCCGTTCGCTCTTTACTCGACTCATTTGAAGTAGAGACGTCAAGAGGGAAGCATAGATGCTTGGTACATACTCCTCTTTGGGAAAGCATGCTTAGTTTCAAACGCCGCAATCCCGTCCGAAGATTGCCCCAACCGGTCCTCGCTTTCATGCTTAGGCGCCTATTCTATGCACTGGATCTCTTACACAACGAATGCCATGTAGCGCATACCGACATTAAGGAAGCGAACATATTGCTCCCCGCAGATGCATCGATCATGACCGAGTTCGAGAACCAGGAACTAGAGCAGCCTTGTCCTATGAAGGAGGTTGATGGAGGCGTCATCTACCTGTCTCGCGAAATGGGTATACCTAAAGCTTTTGGCGCACCCGTGCTATGTGACTTCGGGTCGGCCGTACCGCTAGACGACGGTCTGGAGCATCGGGAGGACATTCAGCCTAACTTCTACAGATCTCCGGAAGTGATCCTTGACATTCCATGGACATACAAGGTAGACATATGGAATGTAGGATGTATAGTGAGTGTTCATTGGCCCGCAGCAAAGACAGTTGCCGCGACTAATACTCTTCCATAGATTTGGGACGCTTTCCAGGGCGAGCATCTGTTCACTGGTCATGATCTGGAGCACAACACCTATCGCGGCAGAGCTCATCTCTCCGAGATCATCGCACTTCTTGGGCCGCCTCCACCATCTTTGCTTGCGCAGGCGAATTTGAGAAGCAAATTCTTCTCTGACAGTGGTAACCTGCACCCTTATCCTGAATCATCATTGCGCATGTAACCCACGAAGCTAATCTTGCAACTTCCAAAGGTGAATTCTCCGCCGGTATTCCGTTACCGCAACCGCATCCGCTGGAGCAGCGGGAGACCACAATCCAAGGAAAAGCAAGCAACGAGGATCGGGCGCTCTTCCTACAGTTCATGCGGAAAATGCTACAGTGGCATCCAGGAAATCGTAGTAGCGCTCGGGAATTGGCGGAAGACGAGTGGATACTCAAGCATGGCACCTGAAGACGGACATGAAACTGCTTCACTACATATCGTCTACGGATCCTCATGTTAAATGCTCGAGAAGGACATCATCAATCTTCTCCATCGCCTTTCTTCATGTACTTAAGCGACAAAGCTCTATCCAGACACTTGATCAGAAGCGTACTACTATCAACACCTATTTAGTTACAAAATTTGTGTTTAGTCGACACTGCTTGAAGCGGAACTGACTGACCGACCGTTGATTAGACTAGATTGGCTCCAAGGGCCTCTCTACGACTGCTTTCGCTTCACCGATCGCTACCCCACTAGGGCGCTACCCACCATTGTAGTGCAAGCCAATGCGACCGGTAAGAGTCAAGTGTTAGTCAATCTAGTGGCGACCCTATTAACCTGTGGCCCCTACATCCTTAGGAGAAAGATGCGGACCACCTAATAACCTCGCACGAGTAGGAGCATCAGAGCATTGTGTCGACCCAGGCTCTCAGAGAGTTGAAAGTTGGGCTGTCCAACCGTAAGGAGGACAGACGCCGAGACCCGGCACGTCTGACGGCTCGCTCTCTGTGGCTGGTGCCAGGGGTTGGTGCAAAGCACCGCATGTAGCGCACGGAATGTAGTAAGCATCCAGTGAGGGTACGCCAAAGATATGAGGGTGCTCAATGAGGTGCTTATCGCTAAATTGAAGCGGCACACCGTACAAACTCCATTTCTTGGTCGGAAAATGGAAAGTCACATTATCTCCGATTTTGTACTCATGATTTTGACCATGCCGAGGCTCTTCCTGAGAATAATAGTCCTGGAACATGCTTCTGCGAGGTGGTCGCAACCGGCCCAGTGCAAAGACGTGTAACATCATCTGTATCGCGTCGTCGATGGTGGCATATAACTCGATAGCCCTGGGGTCCGGCACCAAAAAGTCGCCATCGCCATCCGCTGAGACGTTTCGGCACACAGGGCCCTTGTCGCAAAGTTCGACTCTCTGATTTGCTGAGAACCCGACGATTTCGTAATATCCGGTAGTCCGTCTTCGCAGTATGAGGGCCAGGCCGTGTGTCAATCTCCTGGCACCATGAAGCCCATAAAAATTCACTGAATCTGAGGTGAGTAACAAATCGCCCTCCATACACTCACCTGATATCTTGAGAGATATATAGGTGTGGGGCTGATCAAGATCGTGTAAGTACCCCTGTACATCACTGAACGTCTCTATACGAGGGCAAACATGGTGCTGAACGAATTCGCGGCAGCGTTTGCATTCTCCGCACCCGGATTTAGATTGGTGAAAACAAGTCACTAGCGAACCATCTTCGTCCTTACAAACGTAGTAGCAGCAGCGCGCCCCACTGATACGGAAGCGCCCAGGCAGAGTGTGACTTTCGCAGGGCTGGTCCGTGATTGATCGGCCACCGTCTTTTCCAGGCGTTGAAGTGTAGTCCTAAAGCTGGTAGAGGCGAGAGCAGACTTGCAGCCAGCATTCTTTGTTAGGTACCCAAAGTAAATTAAGAACATTACTGATTTGATTCGTCCAGTGACGAGTCAGGCCGCGATGACGGAAGTAATTCGTTACCACTTCCAGCCTACTATGTAGTCTTGGTGTAGTCTGGAAGGGGCGTTCCGGTGGTTTTTAGCCACGACTGAAGGTGGAGCATCCCATAGATCCGATCGCGAGGGTCCGAGCATTCTCGTTGCGCCGCGTGCATGTCGGATATGTCCACTTTGTCGTCGGCTAGTTTGCTGAACAGGCACATCTTAAAATAGTTTGTCGCCCAAGGGAGCTTTGAGCAGCTCGTCGCATTTTGAATGCCGAAGCCCACGTTTCTTCGCAATTTCGTGTACAGCAGCCTCGTTCCCAGTAAAGTACTGTTTTATCATGTCGAGAGCGTGCAGGAATGACATCCGGATCGTTGTAGTATCACACAGACCTCTGACTTTCGTTGAACCAAGAGTCTCCTGCACCACCCACAACCGGCTCCAGTAAGATGATACTGACAGGATCTCTACGGCATCGTATAACTTAAAGAGCTTAGTAGCATTCATTATGGGGATGACAACATGACAGAAAGCTCGATCCGCGCCCTTAAATCTGGTGGCGACGCAGATTTGGCACTCATTTGCTGCTCGTGCGGATGGCCAAAGGCTCTCGAATCTGTCACTTTGGGCTCCAAGTAGTTTCAAAAGCTTTTGATCCTTGTTTCCTCCAATTTGGTCAATGCAGGCGAAGACTTGATCAGCTTGTTGGTAGATCTCGCCCATTCGATGTTAGCTATGCACGTAGTAGGAAACGCTTCTAGTCTTCGACTCCTATAGACATTGATAGAAAAATGAAACAAACAAACAAACATGCATGTTGTAAGACTCAAGACGCATCACGCTTCGAGCATGAGGCCGAGCCGGAGTTTGAGCACTAGGCCCGCTCGTTTTACTGTGGTACATCGAGATGCTTAATACAGCAAAAGGCTAAATTAATCTTTTGGGATGGCTTGAGTTTACAGGGGTCTTATAGGCCAACCATTGCTTCTACATAATTCTCAGAAGGAGGTCTCGTCGACATTGATGCGTAAATCATGTAGGAACCCACCCAGGTGTATTTTGGAGCGCTGCTATGCTGATGCCATGTCTCTTGCCTTTTGAAGACATTCGCTCAACTGCACTCGAGTCTCGGTGTGTTCCGACTGCTCACCAACAGCTTCAAGCTCTTCATCCGATCGATCGACATTCTCGTCCCAGTCTAAGTTGATGAGTAGTAGGCCCTTGTTGTGCGGGTCGTCATTGTCACAGCAGATGAAGATGCGCCGGTGCATCTTTATACCATCTGCTTTCTTAGTATCCCGACATGCGATAGGGAAAATTGCTTTCACATATTCCCACTTCATCTGATAGCGGCTGTCTTTGGGATTGCCAATGAGATCTACTAAGGCCTTGGTTGGATGCACGGAATCAGTCTTGGCATCAATCCACGCAGGCAGCGAGAGGGCGTTTGGCAGTCCCGTACTAAAGGTTGCGAAGCTCCAGTGATCTTGAGATGAGGTTTGAGACGAGGATGATCGGGGTTGCTGTGCCATAGCAGGCGGCGCAGAGATTCCATACGAAGAGACAAGATCTTGCGTAGATATATCGCCCATCCTCAGGCTGTCCAACTCCTGTCCTAGTTGGACTTCGAGAGGGATTCTGCAAGATTCAAGGCTCCATTGGTCGTCCTCGCCCTCCAGTGCGACCATCACGGTCACTTGACTAGAGGGATCGTCATGGTCGAAAACGACAAAGGCGAAAGGATAGACCCTGAGTTGATTGGAGTCCTCGTAAGCCTTACGCTCGAGTAGCTGACCGATGTGGTGGACAAATTGTGTAAAACAAGCCTGGACATTACCTGGCCTCGTGGTTAACTCTCGGAAGATTGATGATCTAGCAAGTCTCCCTTTCGGCCAACCGAGCACTTGTCGTGCGTAAGACTCTTCGGCATCGGTACACTTGCTTCGAACCTGCTTCTCTTCGCCAATGCAAGAAAAGACAAATATTTCGCTGTCGTCCAGGACGTAGTACCTGCATTGCTCTAATATATCCTGAGTACTACGAGTCAGGCGCAAGCCGTGCATAATGAGTCAAAGCGACCGAGAAGACAGATGTGTTAAGAAGAGGTTGTAAGCGTCGGGATGAAAAGAGAAATTGCGAGATGTGTAATGCTACGCAAGGTGCTATAGTCATGGTAGTCTACCCGTTCGATGCTTGAAGTTGAGAAGCTAGGTCAGCCTGGAAGCTCGAATTACGTCAAGCTTCGAAAATTTAGCTTGATAAGGGCAAGCTTTGTAGATCAAGACACGCCGGAGCTGGAGGTAGAGTTGCTGGTGGAGCAATTCAGCGCAGTATTGTTGTTGAACGATTTGTCTTACGAGAGCCCTTATGAAATTGTTCGAGCGGCCAGATTGCAAGCGGAATTACTCCAACTTGATGAGGCTCCACGGTGCCAATGACGTGAACTATCCCGGAGTGGCAATTATGTTCAATGCCTGCCGTTAGTTTCATTTCAAGCCTAGCTCCGGTACGTGCAGTGTAGCATGCATCATCTCTCTGCATTGAGAATGCAGTAGCCCAGCGAATGCAAGCCCACCGCAGCGCGACCGCGCTTTTTCCCCGATCTAATGGATGCAAGCGAGGGTCGACCCAGCGTTGCCGCACTTCTGACGCATCTGAAATTCTGATTGACCGGTGAAAAGATAACGGAATTTGAGGCGATTGACGGACCTTCACCTAGAGCGCTCTCCCCACTGGTTCCCGACGTGTTGCTGCGAAGAACAGCCAGTTGATACCCAACCGGCTTTCCTCCTCACTGAGAACGAAGGAGCTCCACCACTTCGCCGCAGCTTCGCTGCTACCAGACAGTACACAAAATGGTCATGCCAGGAATATATCAATGCTTTCGATGATCTCATATCGTGGTGCCTCTATTCGAGCAATCGTTGAATGCAACGACACAGACGTGCTTGAAGCTCATCAGGTTATTCGTCAAGGTACCATACAGAGTCGTGCTTTGTTTAATGTTGAGTCTCCAATGTCTGAGCTCCCCAGCCACTTTGGACTATATTATTATGGCATAGTGCGCTGCTTGTTGAGGCACTGCTACTTGCGATGCGATCATGCATGATGCACGTTGGATTCTCGCGAAAGGCCTTAGCTTCATGTATGCGTTGTATAGCGATCACGCGCGTGCAACGTCAGCTCATGCATAAAGTCCGATCACACCCGCAGAAGGACATCTTCGTCCATCTCTAGTTATGTTCCCTACCTCCTCTACATTCGCATCTTCTTCCTTCACAGGGCCTTCCTGGAGCAGGGTCCTCCTAGTAAGCATACTGTAAATCCAACAAATGCTCGAAACATGCTGGACTCTAGGGTGAACGAAAGCTTCAACACTAGCCTACCCCAATGTTTGCACTTAAAAAGACACTTGGCACTACTCGATGTCGTTGACAGTCTAAGAGCTTAAGGATTAAACGACTATGTCGACTTACCCTAGCTAATTGTATATAGGGAGCAGTCGAGTAGTATAGATTATTAGTTTTAGGTAGATACTACTAAGGTTTTAGGGCTATAATAGCCGAGGATATTAAGTAAGGGGTTAACATAGCTATATATTAACTAAGCTGCTATATATAGTAGAAAATTACATACTTTTCCTATTCTATCTACCTCGTATCTATAGGGATCATCACATTCCAATGGAATGCACACCGCTCTTCCATCGTGGATGGTCTAGTGCAGGGGTGGAAATGGTTCTCTCTCCTGCTCGGAGTGGTGCAATTATCCTTCTCCTCCAAATTCCATAGTATTACGGTTGAGATGATTGACATCAGCAGGGCTCTGACAGCCTTTCTCGACGGTCTGCCGTACTGCAAGGGCCAGCCACCTTGTGTCTAGATCGACTTCAAATTCGCCTACGAGTCTGAGAATCAGAAGATGGACCGGAGGTCGCCTGCGCCGACATCCGAGCCCCACTCCGCGGCCCAGCTACTAATGTAACAGAGCTGACCCATGGAATCGGCAATACAAGGGACTTGATGTCGATAAGGTAAGGTACTTTTGAACCACTGAGTAACGTAGCTACGGTTGAGCTGAGGGGAAATCGCGCTGCAGTTCAGCCCCGACCTCGCGTAACCCTCTCTGAATCACTGCATCGCTCTTTCGGTTCGTGTCACAGTCCCAGCAGCAGTCGACCAGTGAAGTATATAATGAACTGCTCTTTCCATATAGACCCTTGCTTTGTCTGTACACTTAGCTTGTCGCTTTATTGTGCCGCTTGTGCATTCCCAACAATTTCGAAAGGCTCAGGATACATACTTGCGATCACTTGCCGAACTGGGGAGTTGTTGACTTGGCGATAACCTTGTGCTCTCAATCAAAGGCTGCTTGGAAAATGCGACTGGTGCAGCTAGATGGCGATGATCGTGTCATATTTAGGGGGAATTTGGTGAAGAACATTCCCCCTTATGCTATACTTTCACATACATGGGGAGAATATGAAGAGGAGGTAAGCTTCCAGGACATGACTTCCTCTACCGAGGAAGTACGAGCTCGGTCTGGGTACCACAAAATTCTCTCCTGTGCAAAACAAGCAAGGAAAGATGGCTTCGAGTACTGCTGGATTGACACATGCTGCATTGACAAAACGAACAGCGCTGAACTTTCGGAAGCAATCAACTCGATGTACCGCTGGTACCAGGATGCCGGACTCTGTTATATTTACCTGTCAGATGTGGATCGCCGCAGTGAGCTAGATTCAGGAGGCAAACCCAGTCGGTGGTTCACACGAGGATGGACATTGCAAGAGCTTCTGGCTCCCAAAGAAGCGGTTGTCTTTGACCGCCATTGGAGGCGACTAGACACTCGGACTAACTTATCGCCTACTATTTCGCGGATCACCGGGGTTCCTCGAAAGATCCTCTGGGGGAATCTCCAGGGGGACTACAGTTTCGCACAGATTATGTCTTGGGCTGCTACTCGGACGACGACTCGCGAAGAAGATATGGCGTACTGTCTCTTAGGCCTCCTCGGTGTCAACATGCCGTTGATCTACGGCGAAGGATCTCGGGCTTTTGAGCGACTTCAGCAAGAATATATAAAGTTGTCGACGGATCACTCCCTGTTCAGCTGGCGTGTTGTCGAGAATGACGCGAGCCCAAGACAAGAGCGAGGCCCTTTCGCGCGAAATCCTGCAGAATTTGAAAAATGCCAAGATTTCACTGCTGGAGACAGGAATTCCTTGGAATTTACTATGACCAACCGAGGTCTGCGCATCGAGCTGCCTTTGATGCCACTCGCATCAGGCGATCTTGGAGACGTGGCAGCGGTATTGGACTGTTGTGAGAAAAAGGACGGCCGCTATCGAAGGGCTATCTATCTCAAGCAAAATGAGAGAAACGGGGCTTACCGCAGAATCCGCTGTGCAGAAGATCTGCGCCGAGTCGACCCAGAAGAAAACATCCCAGCACCGCAAATGATATATCTGGAATCCGCTGTTTCCCGCACTCTTGGCCAAGATCGATCGACAAGGCTGATGAGACCATGGACTTTCAACGTCGATTTTACATCTGCCCGCTCACAAGGGTTCAGGCTTGTAGAGCCTGAGTTTATTGACGAGGAGTTTCGCATCGATCTCACACATTCCGATACGGGATCGTTAGCACTTGCTGTCGACTTCAGCGGACATTATGTGGGCCTGCAGTTCGTGGATATAGCAAGCAAGGAGACCTTTATCCTGGTTCTCGGAATTCACAACTACAAGCCTTGGCTTGACCTAACTAGGTTTGGGGACGATGAGTCGTTCGAGGTTGTAGTTGGAGAATATTACCATCAACTAAGTGCTCACAAGCCTAGATGCAGGTGTGGTCCGCAATGGGAACACAGAGACTTAGTAGACTTATTACTATCGCAGCGAGTCTCTGTTTATGCGAAATTGAACCGAGTCCACTTCATGACGAAAGTAACTCTTACTATCGTAGGGAACTTAGCCTCTACTTATAGATAGAGGACATAAGGGAGATCTTGGAACATAGGGAGAGGAGAGACATAATTAGGAACACATACATAGACTATTACTAGAATGCTTTTATTACTAGATTAATACTATTGCTTGTTATTGCTTAGACTATAGCTAACTTAGATACTTTAGAATAATACTTAAAAAACCATTTGCCTCCTCCGTCTCCTTTACTTATATACGCCTTTCCTAGAATACTTAGGACGTCTAACGCTCCTATATTACTAATTATAGATTAGAGAAGCTATATAGATTCTAAACTATAGCTAAAGAGGTAGATTCTAGTACTATAAACATTTCTAAGTATAATTAGATAGAAGCTACTAGTAAACTTAGTCTTTCTTCTATATATAGTTAGTTATATAGATACTTTTACTACCTATATTACTACCCTATTCCTAGTAACTCTAACTAATATAAGGCTATAAATCTCTCTAGAGGTAGGATTTAGGCTAAAAGTAGTAAGGTATATATATATAAGCTTTTTAGACATAGGATTTAGGGTATAGGATTTAACTTAATACTTATTCTTTTATATTCTATAAATTTAATAGAATTTCTTCTTCTACTTTATAAAGCCTATTGCTATAACCTATCTTATAAATAGGATTAGGTAATCTAGGGTTACGTAGGTTTAGTCTTAACCTCTACTTTAGGTTTAGGACTATAAGTCTAATAGTAGATATAAAGCTATAAATAGATATCCTATAGTACTTTCGACTCTAAGGAATCGTATAATACCCTCTATTTTTTTTATATCTGCTTTAGTTATTTAGTTATAGTAGTATAAATATAGACTAAATTCTATAGTAGCCCTACTTTTCTCGCTAATAGACCCTATAGTTTATACTTTTATTACACGTTAAGAATTTCGTTACGTACTTTGTATTCTAGTAAATTATAAAAAGAGCCCTTAGTTTACTAGCTCTATATAAAGCTTGCTAATAGAATTACCTTAGACGATTAGGGTAGAAACTTTGTATCCCTAATATATACCTAACCTCTATATTCTTTACTCTACCTCTACTTATACCTTATCTACGTCTCTAAAAATATCGTATTATACCCTTTTTGAAATAATACTAAAAATACTAATACGTCGCGGACGTCTATCTATAGCGAGTCTTTATTAGTAGGCTATGCTACTAACTAGTACGTCCCTAGAGTTAAGGCAAGAGTATATAAGATAGCTTATAGCGTATTACGTTACTTAGTTTCGAGAGCGACGTAGCGCTACTAGTTAGACAATATAATATTATTAAAAGAGGCAATTAGGTAGTCAAATTATTAAAGTACTTAGCTCCTTAGTATATAGTAATGTTAGACGGGTAGATAGGCTCGATATTATAGGGCGGAGAGATATAGATTTAGGGGATCTATATTATCGGACTTCTACTACTATCTATCCAAGAAAGTCGAATCAACTGCGTACAGAGTTGATTCAGCGCCCACACAAAATTTTTGCCAAGACTGGGGTAAGAGGGCCCGGTTGATTCAGGCCCGGTTGATTCACTTAGGGTAAGCAAAAACTTGGTCCGATGTCGCCCAAATTTGGATATGTTGTCGAGAGCATCTTTGCGACAAATGTTTGTATTGGAAGTTTTGCTTAGAGTCGTACCGTTGCCGAGATATTGCTGCCGTCCCTTAAGGTAAGGTCGAGGAGTCCCGAAGCTAGGGTCGGCGAAGTTGCAAGGGTTCCCCTACACGAGACAGGAAGCGCAAGGCAGGTAAAGGCAACGCTAATATCGCAAGACAGAAGGTGCAGAGCCGTTAGAAAAGAGCAACAAAAAGTCGAAAAAAAGGTGTAGTCCATAGGCATCCTCGTCGTCGTACCTGGAGAAATTCGAGACGTAATGGCGACCGATGCGACGGAGCATTTTCATCATTCGAGCGAGTGGCACGTCGTCATCTGCAAGGAGTGTCAATACGCAGTATGGCCGAATCAGATCGTCGGACACCTAACAAACAAGCAACACGCTCTGCCTCGGAAAATCGCGCTATCAATATCGGATGAAATCGAACAGTGGCCCGGCATTGCTCTGTTCCCGAGTGAGTTTAGGGTACCCGACTCTGTCACGGTAGCCATCGATGGGTTAGCTCTCTATGAAGGCGGAATTAAATGTGAATTAGGCGCTAGAACGTGCAGATACGTCTGCCGCGATTGGAACACTGTAAAGAAACATTGGCGAGAGGTTCACGGATTCTCACCCGGACAGAAACGAGGCGGCTCCGGGCGATTAAGAAAGGAGGACATCGAACGTCAGGTTTCCCAGTCCTGTCGCCATGTGCGCTGCCAGCGATTCTTTGTACAGAAAGACCATTCGCAGTATTTCGAAGTGCAGTCGACTCCCGACACCGACCGGCGAGGGATTAGCCGTAACCAGGCGCAGGAGACGTGGTCGCAGGTGCGGGAAAGGGCGTGCTCGCACTACGACGAGATCCGTGCTAGCGACATCATCCGACCAGGCGAGGCAGACGAGGTCAACCCGTGGTTAAAGCGTGCAGGGTGGCTGCCGTATCTGGAAGGGTTTAGTAGCCGCGACATCTTGCGATTGATCGAGGAGCCAGCCGACGACGAGGCCGTCTTGTTAAGTCAGGTCGACGAGAGCGACACCGATGTCTTCCGCGAGCGAGTTGCCGCCGTCATCTGGCACGCCGTCGCCGATGTCGCCCGCATTAGCCAGGAGACGGTGTCCCAGAGCGGCGTGATGCTGCGATTCGAAGCCATCCGCACCGAGGTGCATCAGAACCTGTACCACCCGCTAGACTCGTATCAGACCCGCGACAGCATCGCCCGACAAGGCCGATACTGGCAACAGATTGTCATCTTTCTCGTCCGCGCCCGGCAGGAGCACGGCCGGCAGGCTCCGCCATTCAAGTTCAACCGCCGACAGGATCGGGCATATCAACGCTTAATGGCTGCCGCGGAGGCGGTCGTGACCCAGGGCGACGAGAGCGATCTGTCCGACGATTCGGATGCGTCTCCCGCCGACGACAGCGATGCCGAACATGCCAGCATCCGTAGCGCTCCGCCCCCGCTGCGGCAGACACTCACCGAGCTGCAGTCGGCGTGTCTGTCGTTCTGTATCGAGCTGCTTAATCAACGGATCCACAACCGCGAGTACGACATGGCGATGATCTGCGCACTCGCCGCGCTTGGGGTTAGTCCGAAAGGCAAAGGGTTTCGCGGTCCCGACACATACCCGTCCATCTTGTCGGCCGTGATCAAAGTCGCCCATTTCATCGTCGTGCAACAGGCGGACCAGCTTGGACAGTGGGACGACGAAGAATATAGCCCGGGCGAGAGCCCGTGTGAGTTCGAGGACAGCGGGTATGAGAGTAGCGGGAGCCGTCAGTCTCCCCGGCGGCGGGGCTTAAGCAGTTTCGACTGGGTGCGACGGATGATGGATTCGTTCATGGTCCGAGGGTGTGCGAGCCCGATGCAGTGGATGCTAGATCTGCGGGCGTACGGGATGAAGATCGGGATGAACACTACGTCTCCCGGGCACGTCGACTGGAGCAACGGCGATACACTGCAGTATAAGTCGCTCAAGTTCTCGATGGCCGACTTCCGAGGCATGGTCGCCCAGCTGCACCAGGCAACCCGGCGGGCGCTCGTCGAGGATGTCATGTTAACCCCCGCCGCCGACGACATCCCCGCTATCCCGTGGCAGCATCTCTACGACGATCCGAGCAACAGCGAGCCGAATTGGAGCTTTCTCGACGACCGCCGGTCCAAGCTGCCCGTCGACGGGCACGACTGGCTGTTCGACCGCATCGGCACCCGCCCGCATCTCGCCGAGCGCTTCGTCCGCCCCGAGACGTCGAGTGGCATCGATCAGGAACGGATGCGGGACTGGTTCCGGCAGGTCATCGCATTCCGGGGCAAGCTTCTGGCACTGATGCATATCACCGGCGGCCAGCCCGCGCGTGGCCCCGAGATCTTAAGCATCCGGCACCGGAACACCGTGCAAGGCGGACACCGCAATCTGTTCATCGAAGACGGTATGGTCGTGTTCGTGACCCGCTATCACAAGGGATACGAGGTGACCGGCGACGTCAAGATCATCCATCGGTATCTACCGCGGGAGGTGGGCGAGCTCGTCGTGTGGTATCTGTGGCTCGTCTTACCGTTCGCGCAGCGGATGCAGGCGATGCTCTGGCAGCAGTCGACGCTCTCCGATCATCTGTGGCCGACGGACCCCGACGGACGGAAGTGGACGACGGACCGGATGAAGCACGAGATGCAGCGGGCAAGCCGGGCCGGACTGGGCCAGTCGTTCAACGTCGCCGACTATCGTCAGATGGCGATTGCAATCAACCGCCGGTGGATCTGTAAGCCCGTCGGCGGTGCGGCGGACGGTGCAGACGAGGAAGAGGAAGACGGGGTGTCGGCCGACCCGCTCGCTAACATAGCCGACGAGCAAGCGGCGCATTCGTCGTCCGTCGCCGGGGCAGTCTATGCCCGCGAGACGCAGGAGCTGCCGGGGTGGATGGCCGGCCGGCGGCAGCAGTTTCACTTGATCAGTAGCAAGTGGCACCGCTTTCTCGGATTCCCGGCGCCGTCGATCAAATCCGATCTGAAGCGGAAGCGCTGCCCGTTCGAGACGGAGGCGGAGGATGCCCGGACGCAGCGGCAGCTCGCGCTGCGACACATGGACGGTCCCGCTCAGTTGCAATGGATGATGCGCAAGCCGGTCGTGATGCGGAGCGCGCAGGCGGAGGCGATGCAGGCGGTGCAGCAGGGCGAAAGCCCCGTGGTCGTCGTCATGCCGACGGGGTCAGGCAAGAGCATTCTGTTCATGCTGCCGGCGTTCGAACAGAGCGGAGGGGCCACGATCGTCGTCGTGCCGTTGAAATCGTTGCGCGCGGACATGATGGAGCGATGTCGTGCGTTCAACATCGACTGTGCCGTCTGGAGCGCTAGGCATGCCGTCGACGGGGCGTCGATCGTTCTCGTCACGCCGGAAAAGGCGCTGTCGCCGGAATTCGGCTCGTTTGTTGGACGGCTCCGACAGACGCAACGCTTGGATCGCATTGTCATCGACGAGTGTCACGTTATTCTCAACGATCGATGGGATTTCCGGCAACGGCTACAGCAGCTCGGGCTCTTGGCATATGCCGAGACGCAGATGTTGCTCTTGACGGCAACGCTCCCCCCGAGCGAGGAGCAGAAACTGTTCGAGCGGATGTACTGGCGGCGTGACGGGGTCCGCTTGATCCGCGCTTCGACGGTGCGGTCGAACATCGCATACAGCGTGATCGATGGGCCGGAGGAGAGCCGGCCGCGCATCGCACTGCTCGCCGCGCTCGTCGAGAGCGTCTTGCGAGACCCGGAGCAGCTAGAGGGGAAAGTCGTCGTGATGTGCGAGAGCAAGCCCGGGATCCGGGCGATTGCTGAGTCGGGTCTGTTCCCGTGCGAGCCGTTTCACGCCGACATGACCGACGAGCGGAAGGACGAGGTGTTGCAGGAGTTTCGAGCGGGTCGGATCCGGACGGTCGTCGCGAGCAGCTCGTTCAACATGGGCATCGACATCGCCGACATCCGGCTCGTTGTACACATAGATGAGCCGCGAAGTCTGCTCGACTACGGGCAGGGTAGCGGTCGCGCTGGGCGAGACGGGTCCGCGAGTCGGGCGATCATCATCCGGGGAGGGTTGGGGTTCGGAGACGAACGGGTCAAGCAGTATATGGACCGGCATCGTTCGCAATGTCGTCGGATCGACATCGATCGATATCTCGACGGCGACGACGCCCGCGAGCGCTGTCAAACCGACGAACTACAATGCGATTGGTGTCAACAGCAGAGCGAGGCGGCGAAGATGACCGCGGTCAAGATCAAGGAGGAAGCGAGGGAGGAGCGGGCGGTCGTCGCATCGCAGACCCGGCAGCGATCGGTGCCGCAGAGCCGACGAACGATGGAGGTCCGTCGTGAAGCCGAGGGGGAAGAGATGCTCACGCAGCGGCTCGATGCTTGGAAGGGGATGTGTGTGCCGTGTCGTAGTCGCGGGTATGGTAGCATGCATAGCATCACGAAATGTCCGCAGGGGCATAGTCGGACGGCAGAGGAGGAGCGGCGAGTGTTGCAGCGATCGATCAAGTACCCCGGGAACATGGTGTGTTACCGCTGTGGCGTGTCAAAGGTCATCTGTCAGCGGTGGACCGCCGACGGACGAGTGCCGGCGACCGAGTTTGATCGCTGTCAATTTTTCGGGGTATTGATCGGGGTCGTCGTTGGGATCAAGCACGCATACCCCCCCGTATGGGAGCGGTGGCTACAGCAGATAGATCGAGGAGGGGTCGTCGTCCGTTCGATGGAGGAGCTCGTCCGATTTTTGGGATCCGAGGCCGAAAGTCGATCGGGTACGACAGAGCTCGTACATGCTTTCATGTGGTTAACGGAGCAGGTTTCGTAGGGCATAGGGGGTTACGGCTTTCGAGAGTAGAGGTCTCGTTTTAGGAGAGCGATCGGGGTCCGGTTTAGGGTAAAATTTAAAATTAGAGTTATAGTTTTTAGAATAGTACTATAATTATATAATTTAGAGACAAGAGAGCAGAAGAGTAAGAGACGCAATAGTCTTAATAGTATTTTTATAATAGGTTAATTTAGAGAGATAGAATAATACTTTAAGGTCTACTAGAGAGTAAATAATTAGATAGAATAATAGGGTTATAATATAGCCGAGCTAGAAAACGCTTAGAAACACAATAAACAAATAGAGATTTAAAAGAGGATATTATAGACCTAATAGATTTAGAGCTAGCAAATATTAAATACTTTTCTAGAAAGGTTTTCTTAGAGTAGGAATCTTAGGGTTATAATATAACCGAGTAAGGACAAGCTTAGGTATAGACACAAGAAGACTTGGTCTAAATAGCTATATTATAGAGTAGCTACTATCGAAGATATTTAATTTTCAATGTTTTTTAATAAAACTTTTATTTAAGTAGAAGGGTTAGGGTTATAATATAATCGAGTTAGGACTAGCCTAGAAATCAGGTAAGAAAGACTTAAATAGAAGGGCTATATTATAGACCAGCTACTATAGAAGATATTTAATTTTTGATGTTTTTTAATAAATCTTTTATTAGAGTAGTAGTATTAGAGCTATAATATAATCCAATTAGGACAAGCTAAGAAGTATATTAAAGAAGATCCAGTTAGAAAGACTATATTATGAAGTAGCTAGTTTAGAAGATTTTTCATATTTCAATATCTTTCTA